>VOMN01046526.1:0-15294 GCA_014899125.1 Orchestia grillus | reverse complement strand
CAAGTCCACTATTTGCTTCACTTGCTCCTCATCACACCAGTGTCTCAAAAGCTGTGACGACGAGGTGTTCTCGTGAACTTTGAAGGATATGATTGTGAATTTCAGTATTCTGCACAAACGAATGCAATTCGATCGCGTACCCACATCATTTCATTCAATGAGTGACCTTAAATAAACTGGGTTTATCAGATGTACTTTACTGGAAACGTGAGTTGCAGACTGTAAATGTGCTGAGAAAATCACCTATTGAACATGTATACATACACATTCAATGTCTTGGAAGAAATTCAGGAGCCTCTGCCCAGCCACACTAGTATGTTGCCTGAACTCTAGTGTATACGCTGGCACTACTCCCGCATAGGAGTGTTGCAATTGATCATGCACCTATATAAAGATGTATCGACATTGTGCGAATATATGCAGGTTACTAAAATGAACGCGTCCATGTGAGGTTTATGTATATGTATAACATACATAGTATATTATACAAGGATGATATACTGTAAATGATTCCATCACTGTCAGCTTTACAGGACCTGACTTGTACCCGTAAAGAGCACCAGATAACTACCCTCCAAATAATCAAAGTGCACCCCAGAGATAACGTAAAGTCAAAGACATTTCCATGGACTTTTTCTATGTTTTTGTGTCATCTCTTTACAAAAATTTCTAAACACTTTTTTGGCGTGAAATTTTGTGATGAGTTTTCTGGAACTAAATTTGTTGGAGCGTCTCGGAGGGGTTTTGAGCTGCCTGCATGCTACCGATGTACGCAGCCTCCCTTTTCCTCTAAGAAATGAGCAGAAGAAGACGACTGGGGATACCCAAACAAAATACGTTCGCGAGTGCGGCAGAATGACGCGAAAAATCCCTTTTTTGACCGAGGTTTCTGCACTCGGTCAAATTATGGAGTGAGGATTGATGGTCGTACGTCTTATGCTTGAGAGACTTGACTTTAATTTTCTCTGTTGAGCTGATTCATTAACATTTCACAGTGTATTCTGTAAAATTTGTTCTCTTTATTAGGGATTTTCGGGCCCAGAATGAAAATTTGCCCTGGATTGACTTAAAGAGTCAGGAAACTGAGAAGTTGGAAATTCAGTTTTTTGTCTGATTTTCAATACATTAAAGCAGAGCCATTCCAGGCCACTCTCCATTCCGAGCACAGTCAAAAACCCTCCTGAGGGCAAAAATGTGCTAAAGTCAGACTGTAATCCGAATTCCTGTCTAACTTTTTAATTCTAAAAAAGATTAGCTTAACTTTTCCATTACATTTGGCGGGCTGCATTAGTTAGATTGGCGGCTTGCTGCACTAGACAATTGTACTTCAACGAGACTGGGACCGAGACATGTGGGTCCGGCACACAAGGAAGAGCGGCACCGTAGACTTTTCTGAGGTGGATCAAGAGGCTAGGTAACGAAAAACTTTAGTGCTTCCTCCAGTTCTGAGGACCATCCTTTTCTGAGCAATCGCCCGCTCTGAATATTCTCCCACGCTGAACATCTTCCTTCGCTAGACATTTTCCCACTCTGAACATCCTCTCCCACGCTGAACATCTTCCCACGCTAGACATTTTCCCACTCTGAACATCCTCTCCTAGGCTAAACATTTCCCCACGGAAAACTCTACTGAAAATCGCGCTAAATTTGAGCGGGATTTGGCCTCCTAGACTTGCTGAGTTCGTGGTAGAAAATTTGCGGCGAGAAATTAAAAGGACGCTTACATGCGCGGCCACGTTTCCTCCGAACCAAACTTGAAAAATTAACGCCGGAGAACGAGAAAAGTTGCGTTTAGATGTTCCAAAAATTGCGCTGAAAATAAATGAGGAGAATCTTTTCGGTTCGGAAGTTTGAAGGCATGTTATTGTTTCGATTGCTATCTCCCTTCACTTTAAGGTATTGTTTTTAGTTGTTTTTTTTCAGAAAAATCATGCCCGATGCATCGCGCAGCAGTTTACAACTTAGCAACAGAATGTCACCGTGATGATGTTCTCATCAAATTCGGTGCCCGACATGGGACCAATTAGGTACCTATTCGTGAAAGGCTTGTTTGGTACCTGCCCTGGATTAAACAAAGTAGATTTCATATGCCTTAGCTCTATACATTTGTAGTCGTCATATATAAAATTATAGTACGCTACTGACTGCAAATATATCTGAATATCTTGAAATTCTTTGCATTTGCATTTCAATCTTTTCAAATCTTGCTGTGACGAGCAGAGTTGGATTTAAATTAGAGCTAACGGCACAAATTTTCGCCATTGCGTCCAGAAATGCATGTAAATTTTGTCTTATCTCCTGGGTTGTAATGCAAATATAAATCTCCTGGTATTGAAGCGAACATTGTATTCTTCATAAGGTATAAGAAACCATTCGAAAATGCGTTCTCTGTGGTTATTGTATTTGTAAGACTGAAACCGTGCCGTACGTTTTTGGGTGGTTTATCCTTCGATAAAATGTTAAAAAAGTTAGCCTGTACTTTAAAAAATTGTTAACATTGGAAAGCCTCAATTCTTTACGCTTCATTCCTTTTTACTTATGAAGTTTGGTCAATAGATTTACGATTCTGCCCTGATAACTTACGAAATCAGAGATCTAGTTTTGACATATCAATAGGCATGGCAGCAGAAGCTACTCGAGTACTGGGTGGTAAACCGTGTTTCCAAACAACCGTCGCTCATCACCTTTTTAGTTACGTTCCATGGCACCACTCGAATTTGAATTAACATGCCCAACCTCACAATGATTTTTCTGACAATTACTGTGTTTCTTTTAGTACACAAGTGAAAATTTGCTGAAAGTTCTTTCGGTGAGTTAAGTTATAGTTAAATTCCGAAATTATTACTTCTTTTCTTTCATCTTATTAATTAGTGAACCTGAGGTAAGATGAAGCGGCGGGATACCATTTAAATCTTCCTAATTCATCCATAGTGATATATTCAATTTCAGATTACAAGCAAGATTCAACAATGCAAAAAGTGTAACCATAATTGAATTTTACGGGTTAATAAGTCAATGGGTACGTAATGTCATTTTTCGAATGAGGAATTGGTAGACAAAATGGAGAGTACTTCTCAGTCCAAGAACTGCATCAAAGTCACGCATTGGAGTAAAATATTCGCTAAAAACTCCCTTTATATTCGTGCTCCCCTTTGCAATCTAAAGTTTTGTACTCCGCCACTAACTCAATTCTTGCCAAAGGAAGCACGGAAGTCTTTTTGACGGCAGGCGGATAGCTGCCAGTCTCTGAAGCTCGGTCGCACAACTCGGGTTTTTCTGTGCAGTAAAATCTAAAAGAATCTTTTCAGCTCTGTACAAGTCACCCGTGTGCATAGTAGAAAGCTACAAGCTATTCAAACCTAGCACGCGATACAACAAAAAATTCCAAATGATTCAGAACTGGGTCGAAATGATTGCGTGAAATCGGTATAGAAATTTAGCTAATGTTTGTGAAATCCGTTTAATACATCAGCCAGTAGTTGTCCCAAGCCTCGCCCCTCCTTCAAATGTTTTGCTATTCGTTCGACTGGCAAGAACATTTACTTAGCTCTGTAGTAATTCACTCACACGCATGTTGTTCTAATTACACCAATAGTTTTTTCTCATTCACCGTTCATTAATCCTCTTGGTGTGAGAACCTTGAAATGAACCTAGCATCACCACCTGCAGCCTTCAGAGCAAGTGACATTCAGGACTAAATTGAAAACGTTAAGCTGCAATCTGCAGTCACTTTAAGTCTCTCATTTTCCTCGGTAAAGAACAAAATTCTCACTTGTATTCCTGGGGGAGATCACGAGCTGTAAAATGTCACGGATTTCGGGACAACGTGTTACGACAGTCCAAATTTTAATGAGGTGCTTCCTTTATTTCGCTCGTTTATATTTTGTTAGTTCCTTGCTTTTACGATATGTAATACGATATTCAGTAAATAATTTATCATCTATCACAGCGTGGCGACGTATTTTTGTCGAGGCCTTGAATTTTTAGCACGAGAGAGAAGAATCGCAGAGGAAATTCCACGTTGCTGAATATATTACAGTAGTTCGGCCTCAGTGATGGAACTTCTTTCTAAGTTGTGACTTACATAGCCATCTGTTCTGAAAATTTTATCAATAGCCATCAAGCGTGTAAGATCCATGATCGCGATTTTAACTTTGTTTAAATCAAGACCTCTTTTACACCTTTGCACGTCTATGAATTTGAAGTTCAATGGTGCTACCATATTCATAGGTTACTGAATTTTTCTCACTCCCTATTTATTTAATTGTTTGCAATGATCGGTACAGTATATTGGATTCTTACCACCGTATTTCTCAGTTCATGATTTACCGCATCAATAAAATGGGCTGTTCATGATTTACCGCATCAATAAAATTACTCTTTTATTCATAAAACTTCATATTTTCAGTGAACGGCTCACATAGCCTCCGCAGCTCCCATTCCTGGTCAGAGATGATTTAGCTTCGACACTCTTAGTTCTTCTTTAGCTTATTGACCTCCGAGGGCAGCGTCTGTCCGGCCAGCTAGCGATGAACTTTTCTAGGTGACTACGCGGCAGCTTTTGGACTGAGAATTTCTCTGCATGCGGAATACGAATTTTTAAATCAACAAAAAATCAAACCCCTCTGTAAATTGATAGCTAAAAGAACTCCATTACTGCAGTGAACTTTGTATTACTTGCTTCATCAGATCTAGAACTGAATATGCATCCCACTAAGGGCGCATTCGCACGACATCCCGCGACTGCGACTGGAGATGCCGCACTACTCTGCCCAGCTCACCCGTCGCCGCTGGGGGGCTCGCAAGACTGTCAAGGGGGCCGTAAGAAGCCTGTGCTTCAGAGCGTCCAGTTATTGGCTTACTACTGTCTTCGAAATGCCGTTTATTGGGTGGCTTGCTCATGCGTTTGGAATGCCGTTTATTGGGTGGCTTGCTCATGCGTTCGAAATGCCGTTTATTGGGTGGCTTGCTCATGCGTTCGGAATGCCATTTATTGGCTCGCTTGCTCATGCGTTCGAAATGCCGTTTATTGGTTGACTTGCTCATGCGTTCGAAATGCCGTTTATTGACTTGTTCCTGCGTTTGAAATGTTTTTTATTGGCGTGCTCTTGCCTTCTAAAAGCCGTTTATTGGCTTGCTTTTGTGTTCGAAAAGCCGTTTATTGGCTTGCTTTTCCGTCGAAATATCATTTATTGGCTTGCTCTAAAATTAAAAATGTCACTGATCTGCTTGCTCTCGCGATGGAACTGTCTTTGATTGGCTTGGTCCTGAGTTCGATATGTCATTGATTGGCCTACTCTTGAGTTCGAAATGATCTTCGAAGTCTTTAGCAAGGACGTAAGGGCCCTGAAAACCTGATGAAGCATCGCGCAGGGGCGCTCGAATACGCTTCAAGATGGAAATGAAAACTCGAACGGATCACTGAAGATAGAGAAGATTGCCTAACTCTTAAAAGATACATTCTAAAACTAACCAAGTCTCTCATGTATCTTAAGACCGTAGAGCATTAGAAATCATCTCGGGTACATTTGATGCTCGAAATTATTTTGTAGCGAGGCAATTTTTGTCTAGAGAAGAATATGAGAAAAATTTCTAAGTCCTAGGCCTTCTTCCACAAATTAGAAATAAATTGAAGAATGCATGCTGTACACTTCCATTGTCGAACTACTTCTAGCGAAAAAATTACCCTAAGTTTTCGTTTAACATTTGACTGATTGATGCTTACGATATTTATCGTGAATAACACAGGTTTCATAGAAAACACGCGATCTTACAAAGATATCGTTTTTGCATCTACGCAGTGCTCCTTGAAGCAACGGTCAATTTAATTTAACTTACAAAGCTGCCCGTAAGATGCTCTCTTCGTGAGAGTAGAGAATATTTATCTACTGCCTGCTCGACGTAAAATTTCAATTCCGGCCTCTGGACACGACATCCTCGGTCCTCTTCATTCCTTAAGTACGTTGCTGCCAGAGATGACTTTGATCAAAAGAGAAACATCAATAGATGCCTCAGAGAGGATACTGAAAGGCTCTTTGCAATGAGCTCCTTCTGATACTCGAAAAAATCGATTTCCACCTGTCGCAGAACATGTTTCCCTGGAACTAGCGAACGAAGTCCCAATTTGAGTGAAGATAGATACGGTACATAAAATTCAAGTTGAAATACTCAATAACACTTTTACAGGGCACAAGTTCAAGCGCAAGGCTCGTCGGTGTGTCTTCTCTGACGAAAAATTTATTCATTTACTTGTGTTCAGTCAAAGAAAAGATTTCAAACCGCAAGAAACTCACCTCTGCTATTCCGACGAACGATAATTCACTTTAGAGAGCAGACGTTTTGCATCATTCTGATTTTTATCGCTCGGAACACTATCAGACCGTTCCAGTGCTTTATTTGCAGTTGCTCATTTGTTTACGTGTAAATAATCACTTTTTATCAGCACTGCAGTAGATATACAGCAAGTAACCTATTCTACTTGGATGTTGCACTCAAAATGATTTTCACATAGTTTTCCAGCTTCTTAGATGTATTTCATACAAAGCATTCGGCACTTTTCCCGCGCTTGGAGATAAAAAATACTCTCCATGGTGTAGTGGTGAGCGTGATGGCCTCACAGCTTAAAGGACCAGGGTTCAAGCCTCGGCTTAGGAGGGGTTTTTCACGTGACCACGGAGTACTTCCCTTGGAAAAGAAAGTTTAAACCACACATGCCGCACATCCCCCACCACACCAGTAGATGTAAGGCATTTAAACCCAACGGTAAAACGTGTTGGAATTAATAAAGATTCTAATATAAACAGGGCACATGAAACTGAGCACATTTCGTGCAGCGTCATCGTCATTACGAAATATTACCAGGTTCATAAAAAAGATCAATCTCTAATCCTTTGCTGTTGACCATACACCTACGCTATAAATTTCGCATCNTGACGTCACGGCAGAAGTCCTATCCACCGAGTGGCGTCACGGCAGAAGTCCTGTCCACCGAGTGGCGTCACGGCAGAAGCTGTTCAAAATTAGGATGAATTTTCCCCAAACACTTCGCAATGTTCGTGCGTGGTGGCACGGAGAAGCATGTACAGAGGGTCTTGAAAATTAGACGCTTAGTTTCCTCTTCAAGCTAACTTTTTTACACTCGGAACACATTTGTGTTCCTTAGAGCGTAGCAAAATATTTACCTGATTATTTAATTGGAAATCACATGCTGAACGATTTATGGAACACGTTGTTTCCTCAGTGAGAATAAAATCCCTCGATAACAAACCATTAAACTAAAGTATACGCAGACTGCTCTGAAATCAGGAAACACTCAAAAGTGGTTCAGATAAAAGTCAAAAGCAAGCCACAATCTTTTGAGAAATTCAAACTTCACCTGCGAGTCTAGTTCTTTCATGTGATCTCATCCTTGTTCCTATTCAACAACCATCCTCCAGATGTTGCCTCAAATGTTGTGCATTCAAAGTGCTAAATATTTCGTCTTATCGAGCGCGTCCTGAGCCGTGACGGCATTATGCAAATGCACCAACCCTGAGACTCCAGAGACCTCCAGTCCTGATGAATTTATAGGAACCGCTGTCATCGACCGGGTACAGTTTGGACTTGGCTTTCTCAACTCACCTCAGGTTCTTCAGTGTCATTTTCGTTGGCCTTGATTCTTCAACGTGTCTTCATTTTGAAATTAGGTGAAAATCAAATTAAAACTGCAGAGAGAGCTTTGAAAATAATTTTTCAACTTAAAACAATGAGAGAATTGTAATTTTCGGTTCAAGTGCATAATTCAAGCTAAGACAATTTGAAGCTAGAACAATGGTTTCATCAGAGCGTGGTGAGCGGCTACCACTCCAATATTAACATTTTCCAATCTACTGTACTTAGTTTCTAAGCGTTATTTAAAGACTATTTTCGGAGTGCATTACTAGAACTTGGTAGAATAATCACTGAAATTTCTTATTAAAATGGACGCGAACTAAAGGTTCAATGGCAGTGCAAGAAATTTTCGTCTCGAAAAAAATAATATAATTGTAAATTCTTTGAAGTTGCAGAAGGTGCGTGGGTTCATGTACTCGTATAATATCCCATTACAATTCATTACTTCGTTATGTTTCTAATTTGAAAATGGAATTATAGGACCACTCAATACAATGAAATCCCTTTCCCTGCTGATATTTTATGTAACATCAACGCAACAAGGTGTCCAGTTTTCATTAGAAAATCTTATTTGACCTTAATAATTATAGCTGAACTCCACCGAAATGTTGGAATTTACAGTAAATTACTATCCCTGACCAAGAGAAGGGAACTCAAGTTGTGGGAGGTGCAAAGGAGAAGACAGCATTTTCGGTCACACAGGTACAATTTTAATGTTGAATTAATATCAATCGTCTCCAATCCCTCTTCATTCTACAGCAATTCACAGGAGATTTTTATACAACGGAGAAGAATTTTCACGCATTGTTCATTCGAATTGCTCAGGAACTGAAAATTTTTGTACTCAAGCAACAAGACGTTCTTCGTCTCGAAGCCCTTGACGAGCGTTGTTTGGTCTCTCCCTCGCCTTCGAGACAGAAAAGGCAGCAGGATAACACAGCCAACCGAGCTGCTGGCCCGTTGACGCCAAAGAAATGGCTTCGTTCAGTGCACGTAAATTGAAGGACTGCTGTTAGCTCCGACTAAGAAATGGAGCCTCTCCTCTCCTGCAGCAGCGCTACCAGACTCCTTAGATGAACAACGGAGCTCTGTCTCTCGCTATTTCAAGTTCAGATATGGCAGAAAAAGTCTTGACCTTTTCGTTCCCAGTGTGTGAGAATTCACACTTTTATCTTTATAAGCAGTTGGAATTTCATTTTTAAAGGTTTTAGAGATAACGCGCATGGGAAGAGATCACTGCAGCAGTCGTCGTCTGGCATTCATGAGAAGTTTTGTGATTGTTTACAATCTGAAGGTGAAAACGCTTCTACGTCGGTGTGAAGTATGACGTGGTTATAGATGAACATTTCCTTAAATCACAGATGTCACAAGTGCATCGATGTAGGTGGTGGAAACTTTGAACTATTTCTGTAAAGTAAATGTGTAAATAAATTATCTGTGGGCAATTCTGTTTCCAAATTTCCTTCTTTCAAATATTAAACAGAATGTCTCAAAAACAAAAACTGTTTTTTTTAAGTTTTGTTGAGGCTAAAGTGTAAGTTTGTCACTATTTGAAAGGTATGAAATTTTCTACCTCTTATTCCCTCACACCCAGTATAAGATTATAAAGAGTTATAAATAATTGTTGGTGCAGTATCAAGTTTCACGCATGCAACATCTTACTTACTTTTTATAAAAGAAAACTTCAAAGAAAACACGCTCTCTCGATTATTTTAATTCCTAATGAACAACTGCCCAATTGGATATGTTATTCTCACCTTACAACCTCATGTGAGCATGCGACCAGTCATTACTTCCTTTACGGCCTTGGGAACCAAATTTGTTGCCCCCGACAAAATTTACTCGGAACGTTCTGATTCTTCAAGGAATTAATAGCCCTCCGGCTGGGAATATTGTCTCGCTGTTTTAGTTCGCTTGGCACCCATCGTAGCACTGATACGCATTCAGGAGAAGTAAGTGCTATGTGAGCTAATGTCCGTCAGCTAGGGATTGATTCAGGCAGAAAAGGGTAAATACAATTTTAAGGAATGCTCGTCCACGCCCACCACAACGCCTACTCTGTAAATAGACCAATGTTGATTTAAAATAGCTTTATTATGCAGACTGTAATGTTCAAGGACTGTCTACTGAATATAGCTTTGTAATTTTAACTCCGGAAAATGTAAAGAGCAATCGTAAAAATGCCACCCAGTGGAAACTAGCCAATTGCTCAGCAATATTCACAAGGTAGAAACTAAACATTCTTGTATCAAATTGGCCCACGTGCGTTGACTAGCGTCCACTCATGAAACTATTCATGCTCATGTCATTGTTTAAGATTGAAATCTATAGTAGTAGTAGTGGTAGTAGTAGTAGTAGTAGTAGTAGTAGTAGCAAGGTTAGCAGCGTTTTAGTAACTCTGACTATCGCGCACCCACAGGGAAGGGACCATTTAATATGGGTATTGGAGAACGGGGAATCTTTGCCCAAGGTGTGTTGTTCCCACACAAGATCCTCAACGCATAAGAACAGCAAGTTAAGGAAGAAGAGGAAAAAATATCGAGAACAATCAACAAAAAGGGCATGAAAAGGGAAAGAAGTAAATTGGGCACGGACGATTGAAGTCCCGAAGGCCTAACTAAAGCTGAGGTAATCAAGCTTCAGTGCGTGTTTCTATAGCTATGTATAAATCGCTTAACCTTTAACTTGTATAGGTAAATCAAGGGCTGACGAACAGCAGCACTCAGCAAATAATATTCATGGTTCCAATGCGATGGACCTCTCCAGACCTCAAACTTAGAGTTCAAATGTGCATATTAATTTCATTTAAGCTTCAAAATATAGAAGAAAAAAAACACTTCGAGGCTGAATTTTACACATCTATAAGAAGCTTCCGAAAAAATATTCGTGAGTAATACGCAATATTTCTGCGAGTTCAACACCACCTGTCACGATAAATAGTTAGTATTTTTTATTTATGTTTCATACTACCCTGACTGATATTCAGGACCATGAATCCTTTTTCCTAAGAGTTAATTTTAACATAACACATGATTTTAACGTAACTGATTTTTTTTTCAAATCGAGGCAGTAAACTTCACTAGAGTTGAACTATAATTTTCACATTGTGGAGAACAGAGCAAACATTTCTTCTTGAGATGACGCTTACCGTTTATCGCATCATCACGGATTAACAACCTTCATTTGAGAACCAAGACAAACATCCTTCATCAGTAATGCAAAATCACAAAATACCAACAGACGGGGGTGTATTTATTTGAAGCTCTTATGGTAATGAGTGCCCTTGTTAAATCGAGCTCCGCGATTTTCTGTCTGTAGCAGAAATTATCCCAGGAGATTACCTGAGCTACGCTGGGGCTGCGCTATCAGGGCCGCTATTTGACTAATTGCTCGAGCGAATGTGTATGAATAATTAATATTGAGTATTGAATAAATAGTATTGATGAATATGAATAATTAATTATTCAATTGATATATATTGAAGGATTTTACCTTCCTCATACCACGGAATGAGAAATTTTACATTCTTCACTGCACGAAATGATGATATTTACATTTTTTGGTGTACGGAATAAGGATTTTTACATTCTTTCGTGCCCAGAATAAGCAACGAGCAAAAATTTGTCGTTCCCCACAATCGACACCCACGCCGTTCCCCACGGCAAGGGTGTCAGCCTCTATGAGCGGTTAAGTCTCAATGGGGAGAACCAGAGGCAGGAATGGTGATAATTCAACGCACACTTGACAAAATTGACGTGAATTCAATGCCTGAGAACCAATTTAAATAGCATCAGCTTTGAGCAACGTACCATTCATTTCGTTGGAAATTGAATGGTAAAAATACCTAAAAAAGACTATATCTGGTAAAAACATACTAGTTCTGATACAAATTTATATTCTTTAGAGCTTTCGAGCAAAGCTTAGCTCATCATTAGTATGAACTGTAATAAAAGTTGGCATATTGCGCTTTAGTTACGAGGAGAAAGATATGAATGAAAACACCATGGCTCAAAAGTTTCATTCATCTCTCACTGTGCGTACCTGACTCCCCCCTTCAAGACAAAGTACAACGTGCCTGCCTTTCTTACACTTCTTACTCATGATGAGCTATGCTTTGCAGTGCGAAGGCTCTTGAAAATGAAATTTTATATCTGAACGAGTATGTTTTTACCCGCTATAGAGTTGTGTTTTCTAATTAAAAGAAGACCCCCACGGATTAAGTCAACTCCAACAAATGGCTGGTTCAACAATTCTAGTAGCAAAACAGGATAAGCCTTTACTTAGTCACTCATGAAATTTCTTCAAAGTTATTCTTTTTATCCGAATGGCATAGTATTAGTGTTGTGTCTGGAGTATTGTCGAGTCCGCTGTATTGTCGTGTCTGGAATATTGCCGTGTCTGCAGTATTGTCGTGTCTGCAATATATTGTGTCTGCAGTATTGCCGTGTTTACAATATTGTCGTGTCAGCAGTATTGTCGTATCTGCAATATTGTCGTGTCTGCAGTACTGTCGTGTCTGCAGTATTGTCGTGACNTATTGCCCCCTTTAGCGAGTATAGGGAATATGTACCAGACGCCTCCTAAGAGAGGAGATTTATCATATTCATAGATTTCGCATTAGTCAAATAAGTTAAATAGGAGTCAAATAAATCGGAAGAGTCATACTTGAGCTATATATGTTCAACATAAGTCAAGTACATCGAATGTGTGCCGAATTTATCAAATATGAGTCAAATAAGTGAAATAAGTTAAATATCAATCGTATAAATCATATAAGTCAAATATGAGTCAATTAAGTCATTCAAGTCATACAAGTCATACAAGTTGAAGGAGTCAAATATGAGTCAAGTGAGTCATATAAGTCAAACAAGTCAAGTAACTTCAATAAAAATGAGTCAAATGAGCTATAATGCATCAGAGGCCTCGGACACCCACACCTCAGGAGAGGCGCCAGAGCGCCCTGAGACCAATACCTCGAGACACTCGCTCTCCAGCGCACGGAAAACTGTTTTTTTCCAAGCGGCTTAAGAGGTCGTTAATTTAGTAAAAGTATTAGGTACTCCTTTTTTCAATGTCACCCTCATTTCCACCAATTCAAAGCCTTGTTCTACGTTGCTGAAAATTTATCCGATGAAATTTTCAAGACTTAGACGTCATTACACTAACCAAATCACTCTATAGTAGCCAGGAACTTTCATTTTAAGATGCCTCAAAGTTTCACGAGTGCCGTAGTGTCCCATCCTTCACTGTACATTGTACAGGTGCGGTAGTGAGCTCGCAGTCCTCAGGCTGGCTGACGCTCTCAGGTGAAGTACTTTGATTTAACTGAATATACCATTTCCTCTCACGGTTGGAGAGCGGTTTTATTTTATTTTTTATTTCAAGGAGAGCCAGCGTTCTATCACTGTAAGTCACCGTTGGGAACCTTAAAAGAACCTTTATTAATTCAACGTTTTACCGTTGGGTTTTCAATGCTTTACAAATACTGGCGTGGTGAGGGATGTTAGGAATGTGTGGTTTAAACTTCCTCTTCCAAGGGAAGTATTCCTTGGTAACGTGAAAATGTCTCTCTTAATTAAGCCACGATAAGTCAGCGTTAAGCCACAGTGAGTCACCGTTAAATTCCGTTAAGTCAACGTTAAATCCTGATTAGTCACCGTTAAGTCCCGGTAAGTCATCGTTAAGCCCCTGTAAGTCACCGTTAAGTCCCGGTAAGTCACCGTTAAGTCCCGATAAGTCACCGTTAAGTCCCGGTAAGTCACCGTTAAGTCCCGGTGAGTCANGTCCCGGTAAGTCACCGTTAAGTCCCGGTAAGTCACCGTTAAGTCCCGTTAAGTCACCGTTAAGTCAAGGCAAAGTAACTCTTTCGACGTGACGAATTATATCACTTCCCTTCACGGTTGGGGAAGTGAGCAAGCTTATAATGAAGCGAGGGATAGCAGCTACGAATTGACAGATCCCACACCTAATTGAAATGTCGCTTTTCCCAGCGATTAAGTTCGTAACACACAATTCATAATTAAAGTAATTAGTCATGATTCCACTGACGGCATTCCGGCCGACTTTGAACAATTGAAAGGCTGATCTGTATATATCAGAGAAGTTAAAGGCAATTTCATTAGTGAACGAGAATTTATGAATACTACGAGCATGGTGCAAAGATACGCCAAATGTAAGTAGGCTACGAGATCAAAAAATTTTTTAGGAAATAAGAATATCAAGGCGACCACCTCATACTCGCAAAATAAGAAATAAACATACCAGCAAGGAAAGAAATGATGAGCACAAAATCATTTGGCTTCCTAAACATTAAAATAATTCTCATATTGGCAAGCATGAACGTTCGCAAATTACAAGACACGCTGCGCCAGAACTCCAGGGAAACACTGGTGAGTTTTGGGAAACCCTGAAATAGGAGGGACTTTTGAGGGCTTTCGTCCCTTCCTTCGTCCACTTCGATCCCTCAGACCTCATAAGCCGGTGAGGCGCTGGCGAGGCCTTCATCTGCTAGACAGACCGAATGCAGCAGTCGAGAGATTCAGGTCGGAAGATTATGAGTTCATCCCTTCACTATGTGATGTGTGTAACATGAGCTCCGAACATGAGTATTTCACCTAATCATGATAATTACAGTAAGTCAAGCTAGAGTGGTTACAATTTATTATGTAGCGTTCTGAACGTACGAGTGACAGCGATGGGGTTTCATTCTCACTGAGAACCAGATCTTCCATTTATCTTAAAAATCCTAGACACTGAGTTATATTCAGTGTTGAAATAATTTTACACGACTCTTACGGGACTACATTCAATAAAATTTTAACTTCCCGACCTTCACGGTTCTATCATCCAAAAAGCACTCCGACCCCTGCTCCTCCTCCTCGAAGCCCTTTTTTTTCAACTCGACCGCAGTTTCAATGGAGATCCGAGGACTTGTCCTCAGAAACCTCCTCCGTCACGGAAGCCGCTCTTTGAACTGAGGTAATGCACAGTCCTCAAGTCAAAATCAAACACCATCTTGCTGACAAGAAACGTTATAAAACGTTAAATTACTGCTCATCCTAGAAACAATGCGTAAAAATTGCAATATTGGTATGCAATTTACATTAAATAAGTTGCCCATTACATTGGATAATCTTTAAATCGTGATGATAAGATTTCCAAGAAATCTCCCTTCAAGAGGTAATGTATCGATGGCTGAAATAGGCATCTCATCTGGCTTATTGTTTCTCCACAAAGACACACCCGACGCTTGTGATGCTTCAATGGACGGACTTCAATTTCTCAACCTCTTCATTTACAATGTTTTACATCATCCTAGTCCCCTTTTGAATGGAGCAGCTCTCAGCGTTCATTAAAGTAACATTATTCATTGTTAGACAATAATGTTTCCTAAATTAAACGCTCTATAGTTAATTTCAAATCAATTTCCTTTTTTTTGACACTGAAATTTCAATTATGAATTGGTTTTCTTTTATTGCCCAATATAGCTCAAAAATATGGAGAAATTCATGTATGTAATTATTTAATTTAACCATATCGAAATCCAGGTATCTGAAAAATTATATGAAGAGAGATATGAACTAACATATGAACGGAGACCATAAGGCTGCACACAAAGCAGCACATTCGTTTCGACAGGATGTG
>VOMN01046518.1:0-19456 GCA_014899125.1 Orchestia grillus | reverse complement strand
GAAAAATCGAATGTTGTATGCTTTGTATGTGACCTATTTTCGAAATAAACGATTTTCTTTCTTTCTTTCTGCCTCAGTTAAGTAAGGAGTTATTCGTACCGATTGTGTTGGGCTGTTTGCTGGAATAAAGTAGTGTAGATACGGGCTATTATATTTATTTTGATGGCGGTTTCATTGCAGGCCGTAATATGAGAGGCATAACTCATTACAGAGACCCCGCAGAGGCTGGTGCAGTCGTGAGCGAGGAGCGGAAACGGTTTGATGCCCTCGCCCCGGGCCTGGGCTCCTCCGGCAGGAGAGAAGTGCCCTGGGACTACGGGGGCAACAACACAGGTGAGGGTATGAGGGTGAAGGCTGAGGTTGAGCGATGAAGGGTGAGGGCATGCAAGTCAGTGAGTGAGGATGTAGGCTCAGGTTGACTGATGAAAGATCAAGGCATAAAAGTGAAGGCTAACCCAAATATGCGTCATATCTAGAATAGTTACCTAATCATACGTTTGAGCATTATCAAAATTTCCCTTTAATTCTTTCAAAAAATTCTGACTAGAGCTCGTGATTGTAGTATAACTTGACGACGCCAGACGATGGCGCCATTGCAGCCTCTCCCGAGTCAGAAGGCGAAGACGCCTAGCGCCACCGCCCGGGCAGGCGTGCGGTCTGGGTGCCGTCGCGAGGGGAGGTGCTGATGTGGTTATGAGCAATTTGGGAGAGAGGGCAAGGCGCAATGGACCCGTAAAAGACGCGAGCTATTTGGTTAGCTATGGAACCTCGTAAACGACGGCCTGATTGCAGGCACTGAGATGCTGACGGGTAGAAGAAAGTTCGAAGCAGAGAGTGAAATTGAAGGCAATGCAGTGAAATTTTAGTACAGCATTAAATTACCAAAGGCTGCGTGAGTGTTAGAACGTAAGAGGTCCTATAAGAGATATTGACTGGATAATTTACTAGGAGTTTCACTGCGACATCGTTGATAGAATGAAGTTCTCACTATTAAATTTGCCCAGGGGTCTGATGTATGCGGTTTACTCGTATAGTTCAGCAAAAGATTTCAGCAAAATAACGAAATCGAAGCACAGGTTGAGGCCTGAAAAGCTTATTTAGCATAAGATATGGCATTAGAGATGAAATCATTTCATCAAACCCAAACATATCTTCATCGTTATTTCTGCTGTTACTGTCTACAAGCAGTTCATAAATATTCGTACCCTTTGATAGCAAAATGCTTTTGTGCAATATTTATGCTAGTATTGATGAGGGTTCAACATTCAGCGATTTTGGTTGTCTATTCTTGATCGAAATAGTTTGACGATGATGTGTATTTGTAGTTAGGACGACGCTCACTTATTCCCTGAGCCTCTACGGTCTTTAACCTGCGATCATTGGTCGGGGGTTAGCTGCACGTAGACGTAGTTGATTGCAGGGATTTATGCGTGTCCTGTTGCTATTGTTTTCCAAATTTTATTTCTGCTGTCAACGACGACACTGTACTCATAATGAATTTTACTGACTAAATTGGAACAATGCACGTCTCTTAATTAATAATTAAAATGAACATATCATACGCCCAGATTTTACAAGTTTACAAATAAATTTAAGAAAATTCAAATGAACATATCTCACCCCTATATTTTACAATACATTTCTGATTAACCCGAGCCTATGATATACAGGTTGATGACGAAGAGAATTTCAGTTATTTCTTATTCCAGTCGCTTTCTACAATTTGGTCTCCACTCTGTGCAAAATCTATCATAACTAATCCAACCACTGCAGAAATTTAAATGAAGACATCACCAATGAAAAGCCGATTTCTGCTACACTCTGGTAACTCAGCGTTTTGCAAACGTCGATGGAATAGCTCCTGAAAACAACAGCAATGTAACGAGCATCCATCCTTCAGCCAACGCTCGTATAGTTTGGATTAATGGAGTAATGATTGTTACCTTGCATCCGTCGAGCTTTGACATCCATTCATGGATAAATCATTAATCCATTCGTGCTACCAACACGAATTTTCTTCACACGTTAACCCCTTATAACCTTCCTCGCATTCATCATTACATTCTCTAGCACTTTCATAATTTGATTTCATATTCCTAAGCTCCTAGGATAAAAATTAGCCATCTATTGTTTTTTGAGGGTTTGTCATAGAGGATGAGGGTCAGCCGTCTTCTGGGGCTGTTTCAACTGCCCAGAAGTAAGCTCTTTAGTTGAGGTATCCCGTCAAACTGAACCAGCATGGCTACATTGATCTGCTAGACATCCAAGTTTTGTGTTTTGCACAAGTCATATCTGATTGAAGAAAGGCACGTTGCATTGCCTATCTTTACGGATGTAAACTGCCGAGAGCTACAGGCTAAAACTGTCGTTAATTCGCATGCCGGTCATTCAGAATATGTCAAGCAATGAAATTGGTCAGCAAAGTCCCGACATGGACTTAATAGAAAATTTGTTAAGCAACCTAAAACAAGTTAGACGTCGAGAAGATTGTCCGCGTACAGTGGCCGCATTACACAGGAGATGAAACTATAACCTTTAACCTTTATTAATTCCAACACGTTTTACCGTTGGGTTTTCAATGCTTTACAACTACTGGCGTTGTGAGGGATGTGAGTTTTAAGCTTCCTTTCCCAAGGGAAGTAGTCCTTGGTTACGTGAAATACCTCGCCTGAACCGGGATCGAACCTTGAATGTCCCGACTGCGAGGCCATCACGCTAACCATTACGCCATGGAGCCAAGTGTACTACGACTAGAAAGGTAGTTTACATTTCAAGCGTAGTTAACAACCGTGCATCCCTCAAGTGCTATTTCTGTAAAAGTTCTCACGATGGAAAACTCTGCTAAAGCTGTGGCATTTAATTTACAAGTGTACATTAAGACACTTGTAAACTCAATGCCGTACAGAACTGCCGCCATTATTCGTGCTCGTGGATATCCTACACAGTATTAGCAACAGGAGACAAATTCTTTGCCCGGGGAGAGGTTATCTTCCTTAGGCATTTCTGTGAGAGAATTGTTTGCAAAGGGTACTTATTGCCAGCATTCACACACCGCTACGTGAAGACTGAAAAGGGGTTATGGTTTATGAATAGCTCGGGCGAACAAGTACAAAATCCAATCAAACTTTATTTGATCCTGTTCGTAAAATGACGAATCTTATTTAAGTAGCTACGTGCAAATTTCTTGTGATTCTTCTGCATTGCAAAATGAGGAAATAATAACAAAAAGTACAAGACAAAATGAATTGTATGAAAAATATGAACCCACGAGTTATATGCTTGAACATTGCCAATCAGAGTTTTACTTTTTTCCATTTTTTATTTTATGCCAAACAGACCCGAATTATGCCAGATTGGCATTAAAATGCTAAACCTGGCATTCCTGGATCAAGCAACGATGTAGTGAGTTGAACAACAACAATAATAACAACAAAAACAACCCCAATAAGTTTCCAAACATGTGATGTCAAGGCGTGTGCTCTTTCACAATTACACTTCATTTTTGCTCTTTTACCGGTCATTTCGCAATCATTTTTGTACTCTCGATTGTTCACATTGGCATGGTATAAAGTAGGTATAATAAATGTTTTCGAACAAAAATATCTAATTTTGCACATTTCACCCGAGCTAAATTTCACCGGACGGCTGCCTTGCAGCTACCTGGCATCCAGAAAATAACAATTATACATCTTTTCAGGCGTGTCACTTTTTCTGATTGCGGCACATTAACAATTGCAAGCGATGTTACGTTACTGTGCAGGACACCTGAAGGTGCTGCTGGACTACGAGCGGCCATAGCACGCGGTGTGGGCGGCGGCGTCCGACAGCACCTGCGCCTCGCTCAGAGTTCGCTTCGCCCGGCGCCACTCGCTGCCGCGCACTGCCCTCGCCTCCTACCCTGGCTCCGGCAACACCTGGCTCAGGTGACTTGACCTAGCATAGGGACGGGGCCTCATGGTTGGGACAATTGCTTCTTGCTAAAAGGATTCTTAGTGAATAAAAGCTAATATCGTATAGATAATTAACTGGGACCTACAGCTTTTCCTGAGGAACGATTATCTATCACTGCTGTGCGTGTAGATTCAGAAGGTAGGGATGGTACTCGCTGCCTTTTGAAGCTCAGCCGAAGAATTTGAAATTGGAAAGATAAATTTATGAGGTAATGAAAAGGACATTTCCCTTCAATATACAATCATTCATCGAGCTATATCAGGGTTCAAAATGCGATTTTTCTCCACCGAAATTCAGAACTATTTGCAAAGAACCGTAGTGTAAATTATGGACGTTGCATCGTCGCTACGCTCAGTTGCAGTTGAAGGTAGGAGGCTAGGCTTGGCCACGTCACCTACCAGGAGCAAAGCTGTTGCCAGAAACACATTTGGTTCTCCTGCCAGCCGAGGGAGCAATACTGGACTGCCGGTACTGCAACGTTGCATCCTCTTAGTAGTACTCAGGGCCTCCGCTTCATTGTACTGATAAATTTCCCGGAATAGACACAGAGAACCGAGAGACTTCTTGTGAAGTAGGAAGCTGACCGACAAAAATCTTGCAATGTGATAGATTAAGTACAAAAGTTTTGTTAGACAACACCTATCCAAGCTTAGCTATTGACTAGATAGTCATTGCTAGCTACATATGATCGTTTTGCGTGTCTGGTTAACTCATTTTCACGGCATTTAATTCATTGAGTTCCAAATTAACTGATGGAAAACAAGTAGAGCTGCTGTAACTAAACCCTTGCCGTTGAGAGCACCCATCTGTTCAACTACTTCTCTACAGCCTAGGGCCATTTCAGAAGCCTTTTACTCTTCCAAATGCAGAGCCAAGAGGCCTTAATTACGAGGCCCTTCTCTTTAAGAAGTTTTCATCCATCGCCCTATTATTGTATGAACATCTGGATGTCATGCAATTAGGATACTGATATGAGTTTTCCAATATTATTGACAGGTGAAGAACCATGCCTGATAATATTACACCCATAAAATGAAGTTTTTAACATCTTTGGTACGTGTTTACTTCCCTCGACTGCGATATTTAGAGTTTCAAATTTTTCGTCGGACTATCTCAAAATAGAGGAAGAAATGCTAAATTTCGTTTTTATACGTAAGAAATGGGAACATCTGACATGTTTGTAAAATAGGAGGATTTTATTAATTAGTCATTTCGTTCTATGTGGAAGCCTTTGAGCCAGAAAATCTGCCCCTTGAACTTCAGTTAAAGAGCATCGCTCGGAGTCTGAAGGCTGCGCCCTACTGATTGCATTCTGATACGAGACGTGTGATCGCTTGGTTATAACGTAGGGTTTGATTAGCGTAAATACGCGTCAGCAGTGGCCTTAGTGGGATGTTGGAACGTGAGAAAAGCTTTCATGTTGTATACATGTATGTTTTTTTACAGCTCACTCAATTTTAGCTCTCCTAACGGATGAACTTTGCCAGGTATCTGGTGGAAGGCAGTACAGGTCTCTTCACCGGCTCCGTGTACAGCGACCGCACTCTGGCTGCTAAAGGTACCGTGAATGGGGCGCGAAGAGTAACGCAGTTAGACGATTACAGGGACGATGCACGCAATTCAACTCGATGTGAATGAGAGACGACTCGTCTCATAAACAGTAGATTACGGAGACTATGCACATAATTCAACCAGATGTGAATACGAGACGGCGTGTATCACGATGAGAAGATTGCGAAGACGATGCTCATAATTCAAAGGGATGTGAATGAGGGACGACGTGTAGTATAAGGAGTAAGTTATGGAAATGATGCTTATAATTCAACGGGATGTAACACAAATAAAACCTATCTTCAATTAAATGTTGAAAAGAAGAATACATACACCGAATAAGAGACGCTGTTGTCACTCGACTTCATTCATTTAATAAAAACAAACAGTAACGTTTGGGCAGTTTTAGGTCATGAATAAAATTATACCATTTGAAAAACAAATAACTTGGTCGCAAATGATGCCAACATCGTGCGGCGTAAAGTGAGAAATTAAAAAAGAGCTCATTCATCTTCTTCAATTTCTCCCCATAGTCGGATCTTCCCCTTTACTTGGCGTGATGTGCAAATATTGGAAGTTTTTTACACCCCTCCGGACATTTATTTGCATACGGAAACTACGCACATAAGGAGACGTACGGAAATTTGCGCACCCGAATATTACCGCAAATATTTCAATTTTTTAGCTTAATGTCAAAGAAATGAAGGAAACGCCCAGTTGTACGACTCTTCTTAATATAATTCATATTTCGTTCATGCGTCCAATGCGATACTCAGAATAACAGGCCTTGAAATATTATGATTTTTGAAGTAGTAAACTTCCGTTTGGAGACAGATGATGTATTTAATGATTTTTAATTTCTACATTTCATCCAAGTTATTCTTCATTCACATCAAGTCGGGCAAACATCTCATGTCACACTGCAGAGAAACACTGCCAAAATTGTCGCCAAATTAACTCTTACACAAAACGTTTCAGCAAATTTTAGTCGAGCAAGAATATCTTTCCGTTTCATAATATCAACATGACGTGCTTTGAAAATCCCACCAAATTGCATTTAGAGAAATGTCAACTACACAGCAGCCTTGCGGCGTGCACTTAAATTATTTACGTTCTGAATATAGTCACACTTTTTAAGTATTTTTACGATGGAGCCTACCGAAAGCCTTCTACCATAATATTGAGTCCTGAATAGTTGAAATTAAATGCAACGAGCTCGAAATATTGAGTCAATGTCAAGTTGAATAGATAAAATCCAATGTGATCGATTCAAAAGATTGACTCAATGGTGAGTGCTGAATGAATGAGAGTAAATTCGATCAACTCAAGTGAACCACCTGAGCATAGTTCACAAAGCTACATAAGTTGCTATTTCGAAGTAGGGCAAGTCGGAACAACTAAAGTTACGGCAGTTTCGAAGTCGTCACGGCTGACGCACAACCATTACACCTCCCAGACCCGGGAACCTGCCAAAGCTAAACTTAGGGCCTTGAAGATAGTGGTAGTTGTTGTTTCATAGCTATTTTGTTTGCGTTTTTTTATTGCGCATTGATGAGGATGCTGTTAATCTTATTTGCTCTTAATCTGCGAAGTACTTGAAGACGTTGCAGAACAATAATTCTTCACTTTTCTAGCCTAATTTTGGTATTAGTGCAAAGGTTCGGTAATACTCAACTACATTACTTTTTGCAACTTAACAATGTTTACACATGCACAGACGCACACACACACACACATATACTATTACGCACACACATACACTATTACACACACACACAACCACATATATACCACACACACAACCATATCTTTGATACTAAATGCTCGACAAGTTTTTCGTAATCTTGTATAGATCTGCGGAAGTCAGGTAATAGAAACTGCACATCATCTTACTCATCCAGCTACATGAATAAAATTTCTTACGTAACTGATCAGAGCGTAAAATGCATTGGGCTATTCAGTACGAAGGAGATTTCCCCGGGTCTTACTTACCGACTCGCTTTGATTAACATTTCTTAAAATATGAGAGAAAAAAATTCCATTGTTTTACCATGAATGTTCAAAATCTGCATTATTACCCCAGGGCAACTTTATGGTTCCTTTGGCTATCCTGATCTGCAGAGGTGAAAATTCATATTTATTTAATAATCAAATGTTATAAACAATAGCCCATTGATGCTCCGAAATTAATCTAATCTAACGTCACATGATCGACACACTAAGATGAAATTGGATAAATCATTGCATAGAATGTTCAACTCAAGTTAGTACCTATCGCTTTTTGAAGACTATGCAAAATAAAACGGTTTAATCTGGAACTTATATCAACTCAGAAAGTCTTGCTACACTTTGTGGTGTTACAATTCTTTAATTATTCTCACCTACGTGCTGTAGGAATGTGAGGTAGACTATGGGTGCTCGAGAGCATCATGCGGGAGTGTCTGTGTACTCACGCCAATCTTCATGTTTTTCTCCATTGTAGAACAAGTTAATGCAATGATGTAAATAGGGTCAAATGGCGTTATATTTTAATTCAGTTACAATACATTTTTAATAAATTTATAAGAAAGATTGAAATGTACAGGTTCCAGTTGATATTAAATTATTGAGGAATAATTAGGTGTATTAGAGGTCTGAAATTTTCCTAATTCTTCATGTATGACGTTCCTGGGATGTTACTGGCAGGAGAGAATTGTGTCTCAGGTACGCCAATGAGAATCTAAATTATAGTTCAAATGAGGTTATTTTGAAAATATCTTCCATTTTAGAATAACATAACAACCGGATACTGTATTTCAAAGCTGAAGAAAATACCAAATGCGCCTGCACCGAAAAAGTCAGGGTATGCCTCGGTGAGTGAGCCAAAAATTGAGACCGAGGGGCGAGCACCAGAACACCTTGAATTAGAGCCTAACATTAAGCAGTAATGTTAGCTTCCCTGCTTGTTACCTAAATTTAATTGTAGTAAGAAGAGAGAAGAGAATTGGCGGTATAATCTGACAAATGGAATTTGAAGAAAATTTAATTACAAATAATGAACCTTGCTATATTTAGGCTGCATCATTGAAATTCTGCAAGATTTATTGCAAATACTTGATTTACTCAATTCCATCCAAAATTTTAAAAGTTTGAGTTTAACATATAGGAAAAGCACATGAAGACTTAATTCGGAAGAATTTGTTGACCCTGTTATCGTGCTGCTAAAGTCGTCGAAATGTTATTAATTATATTCTAAGACTAATAATTAAATGCAGAACACCGCAAAACCATGCAAATCTGAAACAATAAGTTGTTCAAATCAGTTCAGAGGCTCCTGCATAATCTCACTCAATGCGGAACGAAATTTACTAAGGTGAATATGAATTTATTACTCCAGAAAAACGGAGCCGTAATTCAAACGTCGCATATACTTAGAAATTATCAGTTCCGTTAATTTTTTGTTGCTACTAGGCTTTGTCCGCAACATCGTTGTCACTTACATTACAGTATTAATAAAGATCTTTTTCGCTTGATTTTTGTACCAATGAATAAAGTACTGAACTTCATATGAAGTGGGCTAGTGTCTGTCATGTGAATTATCCACTGGAGATACTCTGAGTATTATATTTATTATAGCTCTGGGTATTAGACTTAAGTGAGTTTTCTGTTATAAAACCGATGCAAATATCAGGGTTTTCTTAAAAAATGAGGGACTAAAATAAGGAATGAAACCCTGCTCATGTCTTAAAATTTAGTATCCTTCATTTTGTTACATCTAAGGATTATTTCGAGATACTGTCAGTGTTGGAGCTTGTCAGGGCAAATTTTTACCACGTACATTTATCTCCGATTAAAAGAGACAAAAAGTTTTCCTAGCTGCCATATTTTCACACAGAAAACAATGATTGGAAACTAGTTGTTAAAAGAAAGGTAAAAGTTCGATTGTCCGATAAAAACTTTCTCTTTGAGTTCAACAATTTTGTCTCTTTCTGGAGACACCCTTCGGATCAGTTATTCATAGCTTTCCATCTTGTTTTCTCCACTGATTACCTGAATTCTGAAACATGCGAATGTGAACAAAGAAGCTTCAAGAATGTCGACCACCTATTTGACCTAATCATCGATGCTTCTCCTGATAAGTGCTGCGCTGGAACTCGAAATATCTCGGAACACAAAGTCCGAGTTTTGCGTTGTTCAAATACACAGACATGCCATGGATGAGTGACCATCGGGCAAGTTCATTGCGCTCTCATTTTGCTTTGTAATGGGAACGGATTGCAGGGAATTACCGAATCTGGCGAACACTTATTTCTAACTTGGAATGCAAATTTAAAACTCATGAGCTTCTGACCCTTCCCTTCCACAGGAAGTTATTGGCATTGCATTTCCCTGATTTATTAGTGTCTTAGTGTCGGAAAAGCGCAGCAATTTGCCATTGACCTGTGCTCGTGAACTGGTTTGACTTCAGGTTTTGTTTCGGTTTTTCATGTGCATTTGATACCAAAGTAAAAAAAGCGGTTTTGCACTCAACGAGCACGTAAATAACATAATTCCTTCCTCTATTTATCTCAATGAAGTTTTTCATCCGGAGGCTCTCTGTTGATAACAATAAGTCCTTCCTAACAATAAACAGATATTTTCCTCAAAAGTTATTCTTTAAGAAAGGACAATTCATGGCTGGAATATTTTGCTGATGAGGAACATATGAAGCCACGCCCTAATTATCAAATCGAAAGAAAGTCAGAAGTGCACGAGTCGTATTCGCATTGTAGGTTGGAACATTTCCGGCTCACTGACTAATATAATTTCCGTAATAATGGTTCTAAGCTAAGGAAAAAAACAACAATTTTTTGTGTTTTTTACGAGCAAAATCTTCAAAGCATTAGAAAACGAATAACACTGGTACTAATGAGGCGCTGCCAAGACGGAGCCTGCCTAGCATGCTTGTACCATCAAAATATTTTACTAGTTTGCTCTCAACTTCAACTAAGGCGTGAGCAAAATCTGTATTCATAGGGATAGCTGAAAACCGGAAAATGCTTATGAACAACTAAACGTGCTTGTGAGGAAAGTGAACAACGTGCTGCGTAAATGTAGGTCCGCACCAACTCGCCATGACCAAAAAATGTGAGTGTGATTAAGATATTCTTTTGCTATTTCAAAATTTTTGGTCGCGTTTAAGTCTGGAAACCGTGTCGGTCTTTCGACACCAGAGAATGACCCCACACATTTCTTGATTCACGCGTGATTCCGGTGGATCGGAAGGTGGTCGTCTGGGAATACGCCAGATTCTTCTGGAAAATGAAATTCACAGAAGAGTGAATTAGAGCCATCGAAGTTCCATTTCTAAAGGCGTTTCACATCGTAGCAGCACAGTGTTGCCGACCCTAAAATCGACCACATAAAGCCCCAAAACATCATCCTACTTTTGGAGGCCTGAGGTGTCATAGATATCATTAAGGAGCCTTGAATTTATACGATACCTGTCGCAATATCAACAACTATCTTGGAACCCGGTAAATCTCGATTTGCTCAACCCAATCCCGCATTTTTACTACTCAACAATTCTGTTCTTGTGACTCGTTGCCAAAAGTTACTGTTTCTTTCTACTTCTATGCCTGAAAATAATTTATATTTGTTTGTTCAAACTTTTTACGTCAATTTACTACAGACTTCGATTTCGACACATGGTACGACACGATATTTCATCATGTTTTTAAATGAACTTAACCGTAATCACATTTTACCAGTCAAGTTCAATGATCACTTCAAATTGTGTGTCACAAACACTGATGATGGAAGGTCTGATTTTATTGTGACTTAACAATTTTCTTTCAACTGTTTGTGACCACCGAACTATTGCTCCGTAATATGTCCTCATAAATATTGAAGATTCTGTTTCCAGGGACATTTTTGAGAGTCAATGGTCAGGTTAGTTTTCACATAGCAAAACTCCTTCACATAGGTTGCTGATTGAGCTAAATGTCAAAACCTTCTACCATTTCGCTCTGTGGCAATTTAAGTTCAAGAAACCGAGCTTAAATTTTTCCATTAAATACCTGTTTTCTAAGTGCAAGATATATTTTACGCGAGTGCAGTACATTTCTCTCCAAGGCTGCTTTCATGGCTGTCATTGCATGGGGCATCCCAAGGGGAATGAAATTTCGTGCACCTAATTAGGAATGATTGAAACTATACAATATCCAATTACTACGTTCTTTCAAACTGAAAACTCTAAAGAAAGATGAAACCAGCGCTCATCTTCAGCATATCAACTTTGTATTCTACCTGCATGATTTTTTATTATTTTATGGCGAAGCATATGTTGCTCGTTTATGATACATACTTATCTTAGTTTGAGGTTCTTGTAGTTTTTAGATTTGCTGTTAAAGTAACACCGGAAAGATTTTTCCAATATATAACAGATCTCATTTGAGATGACCGCAGTAGCTGTTCGTGTGTCATTGAGTTCGTTGATACGATCTAGTGAGCTAATTAGTAATTCTACTATTTGGGACTTGTATGGTTTTTAATAGCACTAATATTTTGGTCTTTTTTATCTTTGCCGAGGTTATCTCAGGTCTAACTCAGGTAGCTGGTAATAGCAAAATTATGCCCTGGAAAAGTGCCTTGCCACAATGGTGAAGAGCTCGCTCTCAGAGCCTCAGGTGTGCCTCCAAGCTTCTGGATCTTTCCAAGTCAAGGAAAGTTCGTTCCAATTAATTAACGTGATTAAAAAATGAGTCGTCTAGTCTTGCTTGACGTGTTCGTAGGTATTTTAATCACAGGATAACTTTCTTTTTCACCCGGGACAAAACGTACTAGTTAAAAAAATAATGAAACATTTTCCATAAATAATGTTAATCAAACAGAGTTGATCTTTTTATAAGCAAGAGTTCCGTAGATTAGCCGTAACCTTTACTGAATATACAAATATCATGTTGATAATAAGAGTGCGTACTGAACGAATAAAAAGCAACATCCAAGAGGTTTCGATTGCTCTAAATGGGAAATGTGTGTACTGTCCATACATTCTACCGCACGTCCTCACAGACTAAAATGGAAAAATCAAGTAGTTATCTTCGAAGAAGGATCAAATAGTTCGCACAATTTCTCGAAAGTCATCTGGTCATTCAGAGAATATGAAACGTTTGAGCTCGTGTCATTAGGTCTTTACCTTGTTTCTAGTCACTTGTGAGCAGTTATGCACAGAACTTTTGTACATAACGTGGCTCACAGACCCATGAAAAAAATCTTGAAGTTGGATGAACAAGGAATGGTAAAATTTCAATTTAAAGGAACAGAGATTACAGACTTTATCGTACAAAAATGCTTGGCATTCACGGCCTAAACCAAAACTGCAGTCTACATGTGGATGCAGTGATTTTGAAACGCTGGAGGAGGTCTGGAAGACGACTCCAATGCGAGGACCAACAAACTCAAGAAATGAATGCCTTGGAGCTACTCACAATTTCACAGAAGAAACACAAAGAATAACCGTTATTTAGATAGAATTTTCTAGATAAATATCGTCGTTGAGAAAAAATCATGCAACAAAACGTAGGATTCATAAACGAAAAAAACGAACTTATGGTCTTTCGTACATTTTACTAGAGTAACCGCCTGATAGCGCGAAAGCAATATGAACAGTCAATTTTGTGGAGAAAACTGATTTGAATATGAACGAAACCTATAGGAACACAATTTATCTCACCTCTTATCTTTATTGGCAAACATTCGTGACAATATCCAATAGAGCAATAACATGCTAGTTTGCACTTGATGCTTTTTGCAATTCGCAATTGATTAGGAAAATTTTCGAAGACAAAAAACGTTAATTTACACAAATATTGTTAAGCCACGTGTTGCAAAAGGTCTTTTGTTCTAATTTTTTAATTCGAATTCACATTTCTCATCACAAATCGATGAGTCAAACTCGGAGAATTGTGTTCAGGTTTTTATGGGGAGAACGAGAGCCCGGAGTGCGGGTGCACCATTGCAGTCAAGACTCACGGCTACAGCCTGATGGGCGTGCCTGTGGACAGGTGAGTCTTGGCCGAGTGTGGGGAAACTGCACCAATGTGTATGTACATGTTCTAATGCGCGTGAACGATGTCCTAATATGTGGAGATGACATGCTATTGTGTGGAGACTATGTTATGTGTGGAACAATGTAATCTATTGTGTGGAGATTATGTTCTAATGTTTGGTGACGATGCGTTAATGTGTCCGGACGATATGTATACGTGCAGGGACTATGTTCTAAAATGTGAGGACGATGCACTGATGTGTCGGGACGATGTGTAAACGTGTAGGGACTATGTTCTAAAGTGTGGGGACGATGCGTTGATGTGTAGGGACGATGTGTAATAGTGTAGGGACTATGTTCTAATATGTGGGGACTATGTTCTAATGCATCAATTAAAATATATGACACAAAGGTTCTTCAATGAAGAGGGTAATTTTTAA
This sequence comes from Orchestia grillus, assembly GCA_014899125.1. Taxonomy (NCBI): domain Eukaryota; kingdom Metazoa; phylum Arthropoda; class Malacostraca; order Amphipoda; family Talitridae; genus Orchestia; species Orchestia grillus. Next base: position 5,506 of record VOMN01046518.1, on the reverse strand, counting down.
GAACTTCTGAGTTGAATTTTATTCTTCCAAGGCTTTCGAGCACTTAAACGCTACTCGTCATCAATGGAATGCAATTTTCAAGCGCAGTGCTAATAAACAAGAACGATCTATAATATTTAAAACTCAAAAAATTTAATTATAATAATTTTCTAAATTCTTGGAGAATGCAAAAATTAGCTTCTGGGAATTGGATGCGTCTGTTAATCGGGATTTTGTAATAAAATGAATTAAATGCTTCCAATAGTGGTCCGAATTTTGTTTTTTTCAACACTTAAAGTTTTTTTGATAAAAGTTGAACTGATGATTAATTCCTTTCACATTTCTATTTACCAAAAATGCTTTAACATCCTGTGTAATGTTATTGGCATGTTCATTCACTCTTTCAGAAAGGTTTCTTGGCCTACACCAACGTAAACACTATTACAGTCTTTACATTATAATTCATCTAAAACGTTATTCTGCACCTAAACTTAAACTGTTGCCTAGTTTTTTTGTGGATTGTATTCATTGGGTTGTACTTAAGTTCCATCTTAAAGTTTCTCAAAACTTAATTTACTTTTTCGGACGTAAGCCCAATATATAGCGCAACAATAAATTTTATTGATAATTCATAAGAAGTTCTTGAAAATTACCCTTTCAATGTTCAAATGTTTGGGAACAATGCCCTAATTTAACCGGCGGCACTCCAGTGTGACCAGGGCATAGAGGCCCAAACAACTTCAAGATATCAAGATATTCAAGATAATGTGTGGGGACAATGTCACACGGTGTGGGGACAATGCCCCACTGTGTGGGGACAATGTCACAAGGTGTGAGGACAATGCCCCACTGTGTGGGGACAATGTCACACGGTGTGGGGACAATGCCCCACTTTTGTGTAAATTGTCGAAAGCTTGGTCAAAGTTAAAACTAACAATCCGAAAGACATCTCTCGATGAACCGCAAAGTAAAATGTATTTATATACATATGGATTATTATCCGATGGTCTTCATTTCTCTGGACTGAGTAGTGAAATATGTAGAATTCTCCGGTTCATCTTTCAATGCTGGAGTTCATTCAGCATTATTTGAGACGCCAACTGCTGAATTTATACTCACGATATTACTGTTAATCTAATGAAATCTGACTTCATTAATAACGTGGTATCCACGATCACTTGTCTTGGCTGATGCCTTTGACAGCAAAGAAAACCGCAAGGGCGAGGCAGGTACCGCGAGGCTGCCCCTTTTCCATGAGGAAGGATTTATCAAATAAATTCACAGTATATATTTAATCTCTAATGAAAGCGACATAATTAACAGATCAAACTAGGCATTGCGCTTTGAAGAAATATGCAATGTACAGTTGTCACTACGATATTTATTTGGTTGAAAGAGCTTCGTGAGAAGGTATTCAGCTCTCAATCGAAGAGAAAATTTTCCGTACTGTTTTTGCAGTTATTCAAAACTAGCCTCGTGACTTCTTCCGAAAACATCATTAAGACCCCAGTCTAAGCATGGCATTAAGCAGAGGCGCAGGCATTCCAAAACAAAAATTGGAGTCATTAGCGACGACTATATAGCCGTACCGTACGTTTGTGAGCCTCCACAACCTGTAATTAATAAACATCTTTCTACTGTTATTTTGGTGAGTATCCTGAAATGAGCAGGATTAACTTGAACGTTCGAAAACGATGATCTAACGCATCGAGCGACTTTTTACGAGCGTGAGTCGGGTCTGCACTTCGCTGATAGTTTCGTAAAATCGAAATTGAATATCGCTCGTAGCCGCACGACGAGACGATGCTTGCGGTAAGTTGTTGCCATTTTTTTATACATCACCGCTCTGTTTCCCACTCGACGCCACTAGTTTCGTAAACGATGCGCTAATCTACCTCTACCTGTCACNTAAGCTAAATTATTCAGTAAGTTAAGGTATACACGATCTGTACTTTCTATTTTAAAGCATCGTGAAGCTGAAAAAGTTCAAATTATAAAATTTACCCAATAAGAACTGCCAATGAATACCAAAATAGAAATTTGCATGTCTTGAGTTACAAATCAAATAGTTCAATCTTTTTGTCAGTCGTTTCTGAGTACATTAGAATACTGGCACCCATAATACCCGCCTGGGCAGGTCAGTGCGCCTGCAAGACCAAGACAGATTCTTCAGACGCGCCCTGCTGCTGCTCAGGAATCCATACTCCAGCATCGTCTCCTACAGGAACTTCCAAGGCGCCGGTCACCTCGGCATCGCTTCGCCCAACGCCTTCATTAAAGACGGTGAGGAGGAGGAGGACATGAGTAAGCATCTGCAACAAATGATTCATAATGCTATGCTCCTTTTGGGTTCAGGGCTGTCATCTCTAACCCCTTTTTAATGACTTGATGGCAGCGGTAGTAGGTCATCAGGGTTCTGTGTTTGAGATTCTGTTTTTTGTTTTGGCTCTGAGCAAATTTTAAAACATGGCTGACTAGAGCAGTTCGCTGTCCAAGAGTTTCTATGCTGCAATCTGTAGTGTCTCAAGAATTGTTTGGTCACACTTAAGTTGCCTAATTTACTTTGCTCCACGAAACTTAAGACACAGTTCTCATTGAATAATGCAAATTCGATCTCTCCATTCAAAAGTAATTCACTTTTCCAAAGTTTGGACACACTTTCTGGTTTACTGAAGCGGAAGATTGTATTGATATAAAAACAAGTGTTATACTTTGATCGATCTTTTACATACTGCAGCACTTAATTACTGTTAGAAGTACCCGTGCTCTGATGTGAATCAATGAATCAACACTGCCTGGCAACAGGCACTTTCAACACTTTGCGTCATATCAGGTGCAATTGCTGATAACACAACTATTTTTCACGTCCTAATTATGCACCATGCCTGCCATTTAGGCTTTTGAGTTAAATTACTGCTTCATTACATTACAAATTACTTTACTGCTAAAACACTTCATGCAATTGATAAACTTTAGTGCAAAACAAATCTAAGCTAAAAATATAGCCCGACAACTTTTTCATCAGACCTGTGGTGCTTTGTGTTGAGCAAGGGTCTTCACCAAACAATCATAAAAAGGAAGGAGAGTTTTAATAGCTCAAGCGGTTTCGGTGTTTCAGAAGGGGTCTCGGATACTGCTCAGAGGTCGTTCAGGATCATGAGTTGCCTTTTTCCGTGTCAACTTTGCGTTCTATCGCAAAGCAAAGGCTTTCAAACCGATTGCAATCAGTGTTTTTAGGACACAAGACTTTCTCAGTTTAAAAATTAGAATGATTTGATAATTTTTTGGGGTTATCTGAGACCTTTTTTCGTTAAAATTGTAGATAGGCTTGAAGAGCTTTTCAGCACGCGGCTTCTACAAGGGGATATTTTTGTTTAAAAATTGGTATTGCTTTTTCAAGGAATCGGAAATTCCAAAAAGAGGATTTTTTTCTATACCTATGTACCTAAAAAGTAAGAGCTGCGATACTACCAAAAGCTGATCAAGAATAACGGAAGAATATTTTTAAACTACGTTCTTTCAGAACAAAAAGAGTCGACTAGTTAATCAGTGATAGAGGAATTCATCCAGCGACACATTTTGATGAGATAAATACCCTCTTTCAATCCAAAATTGCTTTTGAAATTGGGCTACTGTACTATAAAAAGACATTTATTTACTTATCAGTGAAGTTTTAAACCAATATGTGTAATTACATACTGCTAACAATGTTGCTTTAAAGACGTACGATAAAACCGTAGACGCTGGGAATTGAAGTAACACATACGTGTTTCACGTTCAATTGACTATTTACTTTCATTTTCTGTTTTCGGGTGAGTATTATTCAGCGTTGAAAATGTTGAATTTGATGTGAGTTTTGACGTTCATGTCAGCTCATTAAGCTGTTTTTGACGCAAAGTTCGGTTCAAACTACGTAGATAAGATATAAGGAGATAGGTATTTTTCTTCATTGGTTATTTTTGGCAAACTTTTAAATATTGTTAATTAAATTCATTGCACTTTTGAATCGTGCCCACTTTTGCATGCGTTCGTATTACAAATGAGAGATGCCTTCAAAATAAATTCGATGAGGAAGTGTGGACATGCTGCCGAAATTGTTAAACCAGGACGTGCGAGAATAAAATAATGTTCATTGGAGTAGGATTGCATTGGCGAACGTACGAGTAAACCTAAATTCGCTTGACATTTGTACCCGTGCTGTGCCATTGAAAAATGAAATTAGGTCCAATTGACTCACGTTCAGGGTTTTCACTTGTTTCAAAATTATTTCACCTTTGTGAGTCCCTAAATCCTGTTTTCACATAGTGGGTCATGATGACTCACTTCATGTCATAAGACATGACCGTAGTTAAGTCTCGGGTAATGAAAACCCCAACTGAGAGCGAGACTTAGCACTATGAGTCGCGGGGACCCGACAATTTTTTTTTATGTGGTGTGTATAGCCCTGGATGTCAAAAGCGGTCTTTTGTTGCTTTAATGGAGTTTAAGAGTTATTTTTATTTCTGCAGACTGGAATGCATTTGTGAAATCACAAACTCTCATTTGGCGCTCGTACGCACTGGATTGGCTCATGCACGGCAGGTGAGGAAAACGGTGACTTCGGGTCAAGTGGTACAGCGTGAAATGTTGGGATTCAAACTGCAATCTAAAAAACTAAGCATGAAATTTGGTTAAGTACTCTAAGTATGTGTCAAGTGGTGAAACATAAAATGTAGTGATTCATAAGGCAATGTAAAAACTAAACATTAAATTTAAGTTTTTAGGGCGAAATGAGTTAATGTCGATAAGGAAGATACATCAGATACCGCATGAATTTTTCGCTTGAATTTTTAGAAACGAAGTTTCCGCATTATCGGAAGGGTGAGGTCAGGAATGTCACCGGTTGTTAATTGTTAGAGCATGATATTTTAAAGTACTGTGTGAATTTTATATGCTATATCAATTTCATGGCATGAGAAATTTTAAGTTAACCCCGAACAATTTAAAGAATACAAACATGATATTTTTTATTGTTTGATCTGCAACAAATGTTGCACTACAGGTGCTACACTTTCAATGGATATCCTAATGGACGCTCATCAAACGCTTCAGAACTGAAGTGTACGAATTATAACACAGTAATGTCATAATCAACCTACTCTTCCCTTGACACAAATATGGGGATCACGTCAGTGTAAAGTTTCTTAGCCTTTTGCTTTCATAAGCTCTTGAGATGCTTCGACTGTTCCTGCCTAATTGAACGATCATTTTTTGCCTACGGAAACCTCAAGAGTTTAAATCGGTGAGAGGCAATCTCTCACATAGTTCGAAGATGGAGAAATAGTCGTGAAAATCTCATATTTGACGTTTCGTAGAATGACGTGCAGCAGTCACGTGGCTCGTGAAAGGCTAGCGTGGTGGTGGTGAAGAAAGAGTCCTCGCCATCGTTTCTTTATTGTTCAATTTTTACTTCTGGTCTCAACTGCTCCATAGCTTGAGGTTACTCTACTTTTTCATTATGTTATATTATATTATAGTATGATGTATT
>VOMN01046515.1:0-25135 GCA_014899125.1 Orchestia grillus | reverse complement strand
TTTTTAGGGATTCTAGGCTTCTTTTTCACCCGATAGACGCGAGGCTGGGAGGAGTTTATTCGATGTAGAACCTTTTTTCCTGCCATTTCGTTTGTCTTATTTTTTCGTTGCCTGAGAATTCGCAGGATTCACGAGCGAGATTGCCAAGAAGAAGGAGTTTGAATAATTAGAAGACTGCGTTTGAAAAACGGAAGAAATTAGCGAGGATGAAAAACCTTCAGGGTGCTTGTCAGGTGTGTAATGTGTCTCTCTCATTAATGAAGTAAAAATAAGTAAGAAGCCGAATACACAGGTGACTAAAATCTCGTCGCTGAGCTTTTGCGAACGAGGCTGAGCTTTAACCAACGAGAAAGTTTTTGATTACCGAGGCTAAATTTTACACAATGAAATTAACCGTCATTTAAGGAAGCCAAACTTTAGCAGAATAAATTGTACGTTGACTGAAGAGACAAATTATTTGCGTAAGCAATTCCCTCCAACTTATTGACAGGTGCATCTCATTCAGCGGTGCGGAGAGACGTGCATCATTTAGTGTGATGCTCATCACGTTCCCCCTCACTGGGCTACGGGTATACCAAATTCATTCCACTGTTGCGCAATGGTCCTCGTGTGAACACTCCTCTTTAACCAGAACTTGCAGAAATTTCTCATATTTCAATTATTACCATAACCAAAGCCATTAATCGTGGTAAAGAAAGAGAGCAAGCATGAACGAAGCATTTCTAACTTTAAGAGACGAAACTGTCACCGAATTCAAACTCCGGACTATGGAACCCAACCGTGGCGCAAGCCAACCGTGGAGAAAGCCAACCGTGGCGCAAGCCAACTGTGGAGCAAGCCAACCGTGGCGCAAGCCAACCGTGGAGCAAGCCAACCGTGGCGCAAGCCAACCGTGGCGCAAGCCAACCNTTTTGGAAACCCTGAGATATTTGAATAGCATTCCAAGCCCTGAGTGAGCCTGCTCTATGGAAACCATATAAAATAAAGGTATAATAAAATTTCATAAAATTCGATGAATATTACACTACAACAATGAAAGATCCGCACACCAATTTCTTCTCCATGTAACGATCTTTCTGGTCGACTAACCTCGAATCCTCTGATCCGCTCAAAGACTCTGATGGTTCGCTCTCTCACAGGTTAGGATCAAAGCATGATGTCACAATCGTAAACCATTATTCATAACTGTACCGGCACTACAATGCACTTCAGAGTTACTCGTGTGTCATTCACTTAAGATAGTCTACACAGCTTGGGAGAATGGGCACGAACAATATGGCATGGGCAGTTTAAATCGCTTTTTACTAAATGCAACGCGAAACTCTTCGACAAAATTTCGCGTTGGTCTTACGGTTTCGCAGCGCGAGTGTGTGTGCAAACACTGTCAATTCAGATCAAAAAATAAAGCTGACATTTTTTACATTTTCTTACGTTGCTTCTCTGCCTGGAGCTCTTGATTTTTGTTGGGTGTTTTTCTCATGAATCGGCGGCTTGGTGACGAGCTCTCGAGTACAAAGCCTATTACGAATAAAATATACGAACAATATATTCCGAACCGTACTGGGCATCAACCGTGCAGTGAATTGTATTAACCATGAATTAAAATGCAATAAGGAAATCATGCCTTGAGTGCACACAAAATATGTTCGAAAGACGGAGCTCAAGCGACCAAAATTTTCGTTACTGGGCAGGAGAATTTCTCCGCAAGTGACAGCCGCAGTTCAACTGTGACCGTCACTCCTTTGGGTTTGTAAATGAATTATTCAACAAAAAAGGCCCATGATTCAGCACCGGCTTTGAATAAACATATTTCTTCCAGGCCTGCGAACTACCCATATAAGGAGGTCCATATTCCGGGGTGCGCTCAGCAAACAATGCCGCATTGTTCGAATTGCGGGTCGATTTTGCGATATGCACACAAGTATCCTGTAAAATTACTCTATTTACAGTGAATAAACAAGTGACTCTCCAGTTAGGGAGGGACACGAGAAAATCAACCACACCATCGTTTACAAAAGCATTCTCGCTGGCAGTGCACGAATCCAAAATATTCAACCTCGGGTTAGAACTTTGTAACATGTGAACAACTTTACTTGCGTAGATTACCTTCTTAAAACTACGGCCTTTAACTTTCTAAATTCAATATGCAACACTTTCGGTATCCGTATTTTAGAATCCTTACGTATTGTTCAAAGTCGTCTGTTAATCAACGAATGTAGTTAAGTGGTGAAGCTCTGTAGTTTGTTTAGTCTTAAATCGTCAAATTTTATTTGCTTTTGGTTTTCGCATTTTGATCACCACCTCAGTCAGCAAAGAAGTTACTTTTGGATGTTTTAAATACTAAATGATATTTTAAAGAGCACAGAAGATTGACTTTTTCATGAAATCCGAAACATTTATGACTGTGGTGTTTGTTATGACGTCGGTTCTTTTTTCATTTTGTGAAAGATTCCCTAAAAATCAACATAAGTAACGAAAACAAATACCTCACTTAAGTAACTCGTTTCTTGACAAATATCCCAACTATAAAAATGCGTCCTTCTAATGCTAATATATCCATCATCTATTATGATGAGCATAATTCGTCGGCCTACACTGTTTTCTAGTGCCTTCAGTCGTAAGGTGTACTTTGTAATGTGATTTATTACGCTAATTCAGCAGTAACTGGAATTACTGAGCATTACATTGCTGAAGTTGAGCTACAACTTTAGCAATATGAACCACTGAAGTTATTTTACCCGAGATACAAGAGCCTTCAGCAGGTGCTGAGGTCGTGTTTCGAGAATTTACTTCCAATCCAAATGTTGGTGACGGTTCTTAAAATTTTACCAAGCAAAATCAATTCAAAATTTTTAATTCTAGCATTCGGGAAAGATGTTTTGGAATTGTATGAAGAGCAAACAAAACATGAACTCAACCATCAAAATCCCACAGAAATCGGCACTACGAACTTATTTGACCTTTAGGGCAAGTTAGTTCAGTGATTTTTAGTTCGTTGGCTGCTTGATATCGAACTTCATGTTTACGATAGAATGACAAAACAAATTTGGCGTGATCCTTAGCAACAGACATCGAGTAGCTTGTAGGGTGAACAATTAAGTTCCTTCAACAGCTGGTTGAAAGGTAAATCGGGTTCATGGACATACGAAGAAAGATTGTTTGGTTAGGATGGTATGTTTACGGTTTGAATAGAAGCATTAGGATTGTTCATAACAACCTGCACGTCTGATAGAACTTTACTGATTATGTTAAAATTTTTAAAGCTAATTTCCAGCTGAATTGATAGATTTTATTCATGTCAGTTCTATTCAAATTCCCATCAACAATATACAAGGAACTGGGACAACCCTTAGTCTACACGTGCTCCAAAAAAATAACAGTTAAATTTCTCGAAGTTTAAACACTCTCTCGGTTATTTTCATTATTTCTTTCCGTAATGAAACAAGTTATATTGATAACGATGATAATTACAAGACCATTGTTCATAATAATAGTAGCAAATATAGTCCCAGTAAAAACTAACACGGATACAGTTAGACTTAATTAAGTCACACACTATGTAGCAATACTCACCATCGGACACCAGCCTGAAAGCTGGTTAAATTTAGCAGTTAAAGCCTAAAATCGTGTCAAAAGTAATCGTTAAAGCCTCAAAACTGATTAAATTTGATCGTTTGGGTCTAAAAACTGGTTAGAATTGATGGTTTGGGTCTAGAAACAAAGCCTAATTTGTTCTATTAAGTTTGAAGGCTGGTTAAATTCGGTTGTTACAAGATCAAGTCGGATGCTAAGTGGTACTCACCATCAGCCACAAGCCTGAAGATGATGTTGACCATGTTCGCCACGCTCCTCCGACCCACGTTCTCCGATGTATCGCTCGTCATATCTAAGCCTGAGGTGCGAGGTTAAGGAAATCTTGGCAAATAACTCCTGAAGTAGAGTAGATACACATATAAAATGGAATGTAAATCGTTAGAAATTAAATTCAACAATGGGTGCTTTACACTTCGGACATTTAACGCATTCGATCAAAGGCACGGCCTGAAGGTGAGAAGCCGTCGTGAAGTAAAAGGATTTAAGTCATTATCAGAGTAAATTACAGGGAGGGACTACCCGCAGACGAGAATATTCACTGCGTGAGTATTCTGCACCATCGTATCGCATATGTTGGCGGAGAGAATATGTATCCAGATTACCAAATTTCGTGCGTCGCATTCGATATCCGGCAATGCGCAGTGTCCGTAGATGAGATGTACGAGATGTCCAGATGTAGCTCCTTCAATTTTGCGAGCTTGAACCGAACCTTTGAGTTCTTTCCATTTGTGTTCCAAGTTTACCATTTGTGAACCTGAATTACTGAAATAATCTCTATCTGTTACCTCTTTAATTCATAAGGCTTATTTCTCAATAAACATTGCAAATTTGTTAGAATATAAAAGCTCGAAAGTCGTTTGTATCAACTATAAATTCTAAGGAATAATATCGTCCAGTTCCTCAAATGATTGTGATTCAGTAAAGAAGGCGACAAGAAGCAATGAAATACTAATAACCAAATTTGAAAATAAAGTAGATTTATATTATTTTTATATGGCCTGTATAAGTTCACTTAGTTATATTTAGTAGATAAATGTAGAAGCAAAATACAATAAATAAAACCTCTATTGCTATTTCATTTATTCCGACCGTTCTTTTTCGGTATTATAACTATCAAGTGTCAAAAAAATAGACGCACTGAATTAATAAGTAAATATACCAAATAGCGGACGTCGTAGGCGAGCGGCAATCGGCATACGCGATACCAAACAACGCTACGTGCTCTGAAGAAACACACGTTTACTTGTTCCCGTAAAGCCAGAAAAGAGTTTCTGAAAAAGGTTTCTAATCGTTCAAGTGCGTGCTTGGATAACCGTTGGTTTCTGTGGAAGTTCTGGAGCCGGCGGAGCAGGCATCGCACAAACGACGGAGCGCTTGTTCCATAAAAACTGGGGTCCGCGAAAAGAAAGCATGGCGTCGAGACGCTCGACAGATCTCCTAAAACGCTGAAGTGTTGTGGAGATAAATTTATGACGGACGGAGTACACCAAGGCGTTTGGGGCTCAACAGCAGAGAAAATTTTTAACGCGTTCACAGCGATGTTCTGTGTGTTTCTACGGAACTTGGATGCAGGGATTAGTAGTATTTGAAGGTGAAATAAGTTCAGTGTAGTTCTTCAGTCGTAGAAATTCAGGAATTTTGACGAAAATGGTCGCTCGCTGCGTTTCATGCAATACAACATGAAGGAAAAGCTTCCGCTCTGTGGAAAGTTTTAATTTCCAAATTGCCGAAACAAAGTTTTCGGATGAAATACGTCGACTAAACGTCATTTAAAGATACCCATTTTCATAGGCCAACAGATTTCCTCAAACACAAAAATCGAAAAAACCTCTTCAATTTGGAACTCGATAATTCCATTTATGAAGAATAGCTGCGTCACAGCTCATAATGACCGCACGCAAAGGAAAAATTGATAACCTACGAGCTCCTACTGAGCTGCAGCGTGATCATTCTAGTCGTCCAACTTATCTTTCGTTACTACAAATAGGCAAGTCATTCAAACCAGTGGACAAGAATCCTCTTACATTGTTGTTGAGTGCCATGATACAATCTTGCATCTGTACCTTTAAATAACTGAGAGCTCCAATTTCACATCATTGAAAATAAAAATATACGCACAATGCGCCTGCATTTCGTCACTTCTAAGAAAAATGAGTAGCTTCACAAAAGAAAACTAAATCCACCTCTCAATTGAAAATATTCTTTAATAGAATTGTATTTTTAAAGAAAACACCGTGTATTTTTATTACTGCATCAATATTTTAGCTTGTATTCTACATTATGTTATCTTGATTTAAATTTTCAATTATGTCCCTGACTTCGATTTCTTGCACATTTACTCTTTACTGATGATGATCAAGGCTATACTCGGAAGCCTTGAAGTATAACTTTATTGAAGTCCAGTGTGTTTTTACCTGCATCGGTGTTGTGCTTTCCAAAAGTGAAAGGAAATCTGTATGCACAGGAGAGAGAAACGCTTCCGTTTTCATGTTCTTAGTTCTTTGAAATTTCTTGATTCCCTCGCTCTTAGTTCTTTGAAACTTCTTGATTCCCTCGCTCTTAGTTCTTTGAAACTTCTTGATTCCCTCGTTCTTAGTTCTTTGAAACTTCTTGGTTGTCTTGTTCTCAGCCCTTAGGAACTCCTTAGTTCTCTCGTTGTTAGTTTTTAGGATCTTCTTGGTTCTCTCGTTTTCAGTTCTCAGAAACTTCTCGATTCCCTCGTTTTTAGTTCTTAGAAACTTCTTGATTCCCTCGTTTTTAGTTCTTAGAAATTTCTTGTTTGTCTTGTTCTCAGCTCTTTGGAACTCCTTGGTTCTCTCGTTCTTAGTTTTTAGGATCTTCTTGGTTCTCTCGTTCTCGAGGTTTTCTCGTAACGGTGGATGGGAGAACTTCCTCTTCGCTCCAACTGCCTTGCTTGCATAATAATTTTTTCAGCTGAGGCGAGAGATCGATCCCTTCACTCACGTGAACCGACCGCTGAATCAGTATACAGTGCTTTGTTCGACAAGGTCGTCTGCATGACTAGGCATTCATTATTTGATTTAAAATCTACCTCAAGCGAGTGAAAAACAATTTCCATCTGCAAAAATTCCGAGACAACTGCTCATTTTTTGGCGCAATAGACACACTGGATATCGTTTAGGATTTCAAAAACAATTGTTGAGACTTTAGTTTTTCGTGACAAGCAAAATGCAACATTATCGCCCGAATCATTTGGTCGGTCAGGAGTCGAAGAAGAGCGTCTTTCGCGAGCGAAGAACGTCTCGAGCAAATTTAAGATCTTCAAGAGACTGCAAGAAGCGGAGCAGGTACTGCGAGGTGTGTTCTCACGTACGTGCACGCTTAGGATTTCTACAGCGCAGTTTCAATTCCGCGAGGTTCTCATCGCTATACGATGCGGGTTCGTGGCGCGGCGCTCTGCACCTACGGAAGAAAGTGACTTATTTTTGTCTCGGATTCTCGCTTAACTGCGGGGAGGAAGACGGAAAAGGGAGAGGGAGGAAGACGGAAAAGAGAGAAGGAGGAAGACGGAAATATGAAAGGGAAAAAGACGGAAAAGGGAGGAAAAAGGAAGATGGAGGATAGGGGAGAAATAGGGAAGACCGCAAGGATAATTTGTAATAAAGGGGAGAAATAGGGAAGACGGAGGATAAAAGAAGAAGAAGACGGGGGATAGAAGAAGAAGAAAACGGAGGATAGAAGAAGACATAGGATAGAAGAAGAAGAAGAAGACATAGAATAGAAGAAGAAGAAGAAGACGGAGGATAGAAGAAGAAGAAGAAGACGGAGGATTGAAGAAGAAGAAGACGGAGGATTGAAGAAGAAGAAGACGGAGGAACAGGGAAGAAGACGGAGGAAAAGGAAGGAAAACAGAGGAACGGGGGAGAGGCGGGCGAGGGGGAAGCAACGGGGTGAGGAATGGAGGGAGGAACGGGGTGAGGAGCAGGGAGGTACGGGGGAGGAGGTTCGGTGTCACCCATCGTAAGCTGCGTCTTACTCTTCGAGAGCAAGTCGCTACTACGTGACCGCCGACAGACTTCGCGTCTGTGTCCGCACGTTAGACGTACGATATTCACAGCTCTGTCTCCGTAGGACGTACGATATTCATAGTTCCGTATCGGCATCAAACTTACGTTATTCACAGCTCTATCTGCATTGGATTTTCACTATTCACAGCTTTGTGACCACGTTTACATATTTCAACCGCACTCAAATCCGCGTTCACGTTACACCGTACAACCATGTACACATCTCACACGCTACTTGACGTGCACGAAATCGCCGTCGCTCGAGATTCTCTGGACGAGACTCGAGCGAAGAAAGGCGAGATTCGCTCGCGTTGATCAAAGGAAATTAGCTGCACGGCAACGCGTCGCCTCACGCGCTTCGGACCAAGCGGCGAAGTGGCCGCCGCTCTCGCGCACAGATGTCGCAACCGGAGTCTTCTGTCGAAGTGCAGCGGGATCGAGTAGCAAGGAGCTCCGATTCCATCATTTACTGAGCTGGTGCTGCGAATGCAATGCTTTTCAATAGTACAATCGTGACCACAGTCGGAGGCGCTAGCCTCCGATTGTCTTGGCTACGGAGAAATTTGTGGCACTACACCACAGCTCGGTTGTGCTGCACTGGTATACGTAAAGAGCAAAGAACGTGTCACTTTTGGTGGCGGCTGCGTGCATCGAAATTACATTCATTTCCTCGAATAGATATGCAAGGATCGGTTTGTAATAAAGATGTTTAGTACAGTAACAGTAAATGAAAAGATGTATCCATGTGCAGTAGAGCGGTAGCTTAAAAACTGGAATTACAAATGAATCAAAGTGACTAGTCCACAGCACACAAATTGTACCTTGAACTGAACACACATACACAGAGTACATTTACAGAGAGTTCACCTACACAGAGTACATTTACAGAGAGTTCACCTACACAAAGTACATTTACAGAGAGTTCACCTATACAGAGTACATTTACAGAGAGTTCACCTACAGAGAGTTCACCTACAGAGAGTACACTTACAGAGAGTACACTTACAGAGAGTACACTTGCAGAAATTACACTTGCAGAGAGTACACTTGCAGAGAGTACACTTGCAGAGTGTACACTTGCAGAGAGTACACTTGCAGAGTGTACACTTGCAGCTGCAGAGAGTACACCTACAGAGGATACACTTTGAGAGGGTATACTTGCAGCTGGAGAGGGTATAGTTGCAGCTGCCAAGAGTAGACCTACGGAAGGTACATCTCAAGCAATTGAATCTGCAATAAAAAATGCCATTATAGGGAGCATTTGCAGCTAAAGATAGCAGCATCGCAGTACAGGAACAGTCAAGTACAGCAATATGACAATAACAGATCAACGACCTGCGTATTGTTTTGCATTCTAAGAAAACCTGCAGAATAACAGAAGTGTTAAACGAATCGTGTCACAACGTTAGTGGAAAATTTCACGCGCAGCATAACCATAAAATGAGGAAACTTTCAGTGAAGTCTCGGACCGAAGCAGCGAAATAAATTCATACTTCCAACTGACGTTAATTTTCACTCCGAAGTGAAATTCAGAGAAGGAATTGTTTCTCATCATGACCTGTGCAATTTTTTGCATTTCTTGGCACATTCACATCTAAAAAGTAAATGAAAGCGCAACACGAATGATACAGATTTGTAATTTTTACACAATTTAAAAACTTTTTTCTATAACATTAAATACCTTGGCAAGTAACAATTTTTAGTCACGACACATTTAATATTCATACGCAAGAATCTTCGTTATGTTTTCACGTTGTATGCAATAATAATACAACGTTAAAGATGAACAAAAAGTCCTAATCCAGCTTCAAACAACATAAAACAAGGCTTTCTCAGTAAAAGGGTCACTGCAGTCAGCATAGTAAACACGTCTGGAGATGGTCTAAAATCCATTGTAATGTGTTTAGAGCAGTTAAAAGTCCACTACATTTGAACGAAACTGAATGCAGCCAAGAAATGCCGGAAATCGCTCCTCAGCAGCGTGGGTGCTGGTGAGAAAGAAGGCTTTACAGTCAGAAAGCCTCGATAAAAAACGCAAACGTGCCTCGCTCGACGCGAACGTCGAGAAGAAATGCGTTCAGTAGTGCCGTATTTTCTGAACTACCAAAAGTTCCACATGATTAACATCAGATTATTTACAGCATGAAAGGTGTCAAACTTGCCGCGGCACCAAATCCGAGCGTCGAGAGCGAATCTTGGACTAGAAAATTGGGCGAGATTAAGGAGACTTCAACGCGCATTAGAGAGTGATCTGCGTGGTCTGCGTCGCTGTCTCTAACGTCAACTAATTTTTGCAGCGAACGAAGAAAGATTGAGACCTAAACGATGAGGTTATTCACAAGGAAGACTTTTTTATAGATTCTGAACTTGCTAGAAGAAGTTAGCCAGAATGACGGACTCACTTATAGCTTGTCAATAAACTTCACACTGTGTTCACTTACACTTTTTTTCACGAGTGTTCAGAAACTTTACGCCCGCTTTTTGGCTGATAATCTGAACAGAATTTAGGCCTGCTCTTGCTTATGAAACTTTCCACCACTTAGCACGAAGGCTTCGAGCATCTCATTCTCTGCGACTTCATTTCTCTAAAGAAAACTGTCAAAAATCTTGCAAGCACGGACTGACAACTTCGTTTCTTGGCTGCCAACTTCATTTCTTGTCATCTTAATTTCCTGTAATCTTAGTTTCTGCCATCTTAATGTCTATCAGTCGACTTCTGTCAATTTCATTTCTTGACGGTCAACTTCAACTTCATTTCTCTGAAGAAAACTGTCTACAACATTGGACGTACGGACTGACGTTTAACAACTTCTCTAAGTAACGTAAAGCTGTCGTTCTGGTTAGGCGAAGAGTCGGTTTTATAGATGCATAATTTTTTACGAAGACTATTGCCCTCAAAAATTGAACTTTTTTGACGTTCAGGTCAGCGCATGTTGTTCAGAAGCTAAAAACTTCGACTGCTTCGCACAAGCTTCTTGTCATGGGAGCGAATAAGTAGTTTGCAAAACATTCGATCAAATGTACCAACGTTTTCAAGGTAGGAGATCAAACGCAAGATTTATGATGAATTGCATCATGTACACAGGCTACATAACGAGCAAGATGCAGATATAGAGTATGTACACATAATAAAATGAACAAGAAAGTGATACAGAAGAAGTATACATACAAATAAAACGAAGATGTTTATGTATATCAGACTCACTAAAATGGATACAACAATAGTGATCCAATCAGCCGGGCTGATAGCAACAGGTGCAACTTCATCGGATGAAAATGCAGTACCAGTAGGGAGCAAAGCAGCAGCAGCATCACAAGCAGCAGCAGCAGCCCGGCCACCACCAGCTTCACGAGCAGCACTACTATTACCAGCATCACTATTATCACAAACAGCATCAACAGCACCAACTGCACAACTAGCACCAGCACCACAACTAGCACCAGCACCGCTACCAGCGCCAGCATCACCATTAGCGCCAGCACCACCGCCAGCGCCAGCTCCACCACAAGCGCCAGCACCAGCACCACAACCCAGCCCCCCTCCCCAGTGGTGACAGGAGGTACACGACCTCACGGCACCACCCGAGCAGAACCCGCCACAGGCTTGCGACCACAGCTCTGCGTGACGTGCTTCACAAGAGAGAGGCTCGCTGTGCGCTAGTCGAGTACAGCCTCTATACAGTATTGCGGCAACACAGTACAGCGGCAACACAGTACAGCGGCAACACAGTACAGCGGCAGCCCAGTACAGCGGCAACACAGTACAGCGGCAGCCCAGTACAGCGGCAGCACAGTACAGCAGTAGCGCAGTACAGTAGTTGCACAGCACAGCGACAGCACAGCTGCAGCATAGCAATTCAGTGTAGTGTACAGCTGTACGTTATCACACAGTTCATTATGCAAATTGTTATGAAACTAATTAGACGGGGACTGCTTGGACTTAAAGGCTGCGGTCACTTTTATACTGCACAAATATTACATTAGTTCAAGGACGTGGAAGCATTCTTTGAAGCAATTCATCCACCAAAACCTCAACAAGAATAAAACGTTACCAGCAATTTCTTCGTACAGTTACGTCTTGATTTTGCATTTGAGTTTCTTGTATGCGCAAGCGAGTAATTTTAAAAGGGAAATTACGCTCAGTTAGTTGACAAGGAATGAAAATTCAAACGTACGGTAACTACGGGTGAAGAACAACATGTACTGTAAAGGATTTTTTCTTGAACGTTCGACCTATACAACAATTTTCTAGCAGGAATTTTAATCTCAAATCGAAACAAATCTTGCTTGCCTTTTACACACCTGCTCGGAATTTCGAACTACGGTCGCCGACGCTCAGAAATATTCCAACAACTCGACCATGACGAAACTTTTTTTTCCGGATTTAAATTTCGATGAATTTCTCCTTGCTGTTCCAGGAGGTCCGGCACCGTTAACGTGGCACGGAAATTTGGGAAGCAGCTTTCGAATAAAAATGACGAAAAAAGAAAATCTCACAAATTCGGTCCTAACGGAAATTATTTTTCATGTTTCAGTGTTGTCATTTTGAACCCACTGATAGTACTCGGAAATCCATTGATAGTGCTGTTCATTAAGGAAATAATGAGCCAAGAGATCGGGTCTCTGGTCTTATGGACTTGACTTGCTTTAACCCTTTACCGACCTTATTGTCTTGAAGATAAGGCTGAACATACCTTTGTACGAAAGCTATCTGCCGCCTCATGCATGAATGCAATAACGCTTCATCGAAAGAGCCGTCTGGAAGAGTTCCGTTAAAATTTTCAAACATGTATTTTTAATTAGAAAACGTTTTTCAATGCATACTTTATAATATTTTAATTTTTAAAACAGTTCCTAGAAAATTGAGTGCATATTAGGCAAAGAAAGAGAAAAAAAAGTATTTTAGAAGAAGTTACATATTATGTACCAGCATCATTTCATTACATAATCAACTTAGATTGGTGCTAACCCAAGTGCTGCGACTGCTGCCCGGTGGTTCAGGCATAACGGAAGCAAGAAGTTGGTAAACAAAAAGCATTAAATTTCTTCGTGCGCTGTATTTTCAGTAGATTTACCATTTAGTTGTATCAAATGTAGAAATGCAATCTAATTGAATCCGCAAAATGAATTTTATTTCTACTGAAGATAGAAACAGACTGGGTATGACAAAAAAACACACACACAATTGAGCTAATTATGCAGCGATTTCGTCCACCTCGTCTGTAATCTTCTATTGGGCTGTGTTACGTATTATGCATTGATTCTGTCCGTCTACAATTATGCAATGATTCCGTCCACCTTCTCTGTAATCTTCTATTGGGCTGTGTTACGTATTATGCATTGATTCTGTCCATCTACAATTATGCAATGATTCCGTCCACCTTCTCTGTAATCTTCTACAGTGCTGCGCTACGTAATTGCATAATGACTTCATGCAAGAGAAATCAAAGAGTAGTTTCAATGTATATCCCATTCAGTAGTAGAAGGGGCAATTGTTCATTTGAGGATCGAGTGGCTGAAGAAATTGGTACCAATGAAAGAGAGACTCTGTGTGTTATCGCGATACCTTTGAAGAGAATTGAGTTTGTTGATAGTAAAGTGTGTGAAGGTCGAGTGTGTGAAGGTAGTGTAGGAAGGTGAGGTTTATGAAAGTTAAGTATATGAATGACGGTATAGTACATACAGGCAAAATGAAGGAAGTTAAAGTATGAACTTTAAAGGTATGAAGCCTACGTGTAGAGTGTATGAACTTAAAATGGACGAACAAACTGTATGAAGTTCAAGTGTATGAAGTTCGACTGTATGAAGTTCGACTGTATGAAGTTCAAGTGTATGAAGCTCAAGTGTATGAAGTTCAAGTGTATGAAGTTCAAGTGTATGAGGTTCAAGTGTATGAGGTTCAAGTGTATGAGGTTCAAGTGTATGAAGTTCAAGTGTATGAAGTTCAAGTGTATGAAGTTCAAGAGTATGAAGTTAAAGGGCAAGTACTTCTCATAACATCACGAAATATACACGTTTGAGAATACACATATGTTGGCAACAACAGTGTGACATTATTGTATGAGGAGCACGAAGCTACAATGTACACAGCAGCTGTGTGCAAAAACGAGTAAAGAACAGCTGCAGAAATAATCGCTGCGGGAAAAACAACTCAATGGACAATGATGGCCAGAAGAAAAACTATACTCGATACGGTAGTGAGAAATAGAACCTGAAAATAGAACGAAGCATAATAAAGAAGAATGACGGCACGACGCATAATGGGATGGAACAGAACGCCACAAAGCACAGCCGCAGGAAATTTAGCGGCATAGAAAATGATCGTATTAAATGTACACTGTAAGGGAAGACCGTATGAAACAGCGGCTTAGAGATAGACCGCATGAAACATGACAGCTGAGAGAATGATCGTATGAAACATTACAGAATAAAGAAAAATCTTATGAAACACAACAGCATAGAGAATGTCCGTATAAAACACTACCGTATAAAGAAGGACCGCATGAAACATAGCGGCTTACAGAATTACCGTATAAATCAAGCTGATCGAGTCACTCTCGAAGTCATTGGAGGCGTACGGCACATTCATTAGGAGCAGTGGGCGCGGGTTAAAGACCTGTAAACAGCCGAAAAACCTGCCTTTGTGCCTCATAGTGAACAGGTTCCTCGATATCGGGACCTGAGCGACTAGCAGCCCCCAGAGTGAGGGCTAGATAGAGCAGATACAGTAGTTGTGCTAAAAAAAAGACAGCCTCGAACCTCCAGTAAATGCATTGCTCGTACTCCATTTTGTAAGCGCAATTTTCGACGTGCTCAATCTAACAAAAAAGATCGGTGCCTAAAATCGAGGGGGTCGAATGCAGTTGTCTCCCGCATCAAGCGCTAGATCGATTCCAGCGAATAACCACTCTACAGTCGTCCCGCGTATCGAGCGCTAGATCGGTTCCAACAAACAGTTGTTCTCCGAATAGGGTGGTATCAATTAGAGTGAGCATTAAATAGCACTGAAAATTGCATCTCAAGATGCAAATAGAGCGCGTTATAAGAGCGTAAGGCACATTGAGTTTGGCAATGTTACGAGGAATGTTGCTATGAAATAATACTGTAGGGAATGATACCGCGAAGTAATATCATATTATAAATGCAACAATATAGCCATATATGCTGCCACATGACAATACGGTGGTAAATCCAGCTGTGGCAATGCTACGGTCGATACTGTTGTGCGGCAATACATTGGTAAATGCTGCCTTGGAGAGATTTTACCGCAAATACTGCGATGGGGGAAAAAGTTAGGTAATGCTGTCTTGAAATGATGTTACCGCAAATACTGTGATGGGGGAAAATGTGGTTAATGCTGTTCTGAAGTGATGTTACCGCAAATACTGCGATGGGGGAATATGTGGTTAATGCTGTTCTGAAGTGATGTTACCGCAAATACTGTGATGGGGGAATATGTGGTTAATGCTGTCCTGAAGTGATGTTACCGCAAATACTGTGATGGGGGAAAATGTGGTGAATGCCATCGTTGAGTGAATGTTCCGGTAAGTACGGTCATGGGACGATGGAGCGGAAATTTCTAACCTAAAATAGCCAAAAGAACATTGTCTTCACAGACTGTCGATTTGTTGAGAGTATGTGCTTATGAGCAGCATAACGACCAGTCTCGCAGCCCTCCGACCAAACTCACGTAAGATACTTTTAGCCTTCATCGAAATTACCCTGCTCAAGTCGATGTGTTAGAAAAAATAAAGCTGTAGGCCTAGGACTCGTAGACCTACTGTTATGGATCTTAAGCCTCGAAGTTATTATGCATGGATACGCACAGAAAAACTAGGTTGTTAGCTCAGGTAGCTGAGCCAAGACGTTCAACGCTCACCAGCCTTGTCGTTTGAATCAATAAAAAAACTGGGCCAGGTCTAGACAAAGCATGCACAGAAAAAGCGAAAGTAGATGTGAAACAAGATTTGAAAGAGGGCTGTAGTCCCTTGATCAATACAGGTAATGTAATATAATTATACCAGCGACTCTGTGTTAGTTAAGGCTAAGTGCATTAGGTCATTTACATATATGTGTACGCTTAGCATATAATCATGTAGGATGCCTTGAAAGTCATGGAACTTATTTGGGCCCGCAAGTGGCTATACATAAAATTGTCCATTGTAACAGTATCTGAAATCCATGAATGTAATATCTTTAAATGGTGTAGCACTTGTAGTTATAAATTGTTTCAAATTTTGATAGTTTAAAAAGGTTTCCGGAGCATGTTAGACGGAAGGATGCTTCTGGGCCGACGTTGGGAGTGGGCACGTGCGATTTATTTGAATTTAAAAAGAGTGTGGAAGAGACTTCTATAAATGCAATATTTGTCGGACACTTCATTCCACTTACGTGGTATTGAAAGTTATTTTCACAAAGGAAAAGATTAGAATGTGCAGTCATAAATGGAGCTATATATTACCATAAAAATGGCGATGGACGCAAATTAATTGCATTTTTCAGGAGTTTGTGCAAACATTCGTTGTATTTTTTTTGAAATTGAGAAAGAGACGCTAGTGGAAAGTTGCACGAGTCCATAGGAAAATCACATACGAAAAATTTGATCATCAAAAACAAATTTGCATGAAAAATGTAACGTGGAAAAAGAAAAAATACCGCTGCTCAATGGAGGGATGTAAAATTCTTCAATTAAAAAGGGAGACATTCCGATACTTTTCTCACTAAATCTCTCCGTTTACATTCAAAAGAGAAAGACAAAGCTTCGAATTTGGGTGAGGTGAAAGCTGTATTTTATGACCAAACCTGTTCACGGATGTCCCAAACAGAATTCATTTCAAACAAATGAGGAAAACACATATTTGATTGTCTTCTTAAAGTAAAAGCCACACAAAACTCGTTCCTAATTAACTTTTAGGCTCTTGAAATAAGAGTCACACAAAACTCGTTCCTAATTAACCCGTTGGTTCTTGAAAATTGGACAGTATACGAAAAGGAGTTTCTCAGAAAAATTTGTCCAACCCCACAGCCTCTGTATATTTGGAATCATCTTTACGTGTGTCATTTCACGTTCATGCCAAGGCCCGTCCGTTCGTTTCCAGGACCAAAATTTGTCGTTTTTTATAGGAATTAGCTGAACGAGGCAGCCAATTCCGATGTAAAGATGAACTGTTGTCTTGTGTTATTTGATGAAGAAAATTTTAACCTTGATTAGTCAGTAAACGAATGTCCCTATGAAAAAAAAATTATTGACATAGTTGCATAGAAGATAATTCAGTATCGATGAATTACATGTTGCTTTGTATCAACTTTTCACGTAGTAATGCGAAATTGGAGCTCAATTATTCACGCATCATTAAAATGGGTCATCACAAATGCCACTGATTAATTTAGAGTATTATATTTAACTCCAAAATCTAACTCTAGCACTCAAATTATACTAAACTGTTGTGCATTGCTCCGAAGGGGGAATACTGATACAGCTTGGCCCAGACGGGGCCGCCAGGAGGCAAAAGTTAACCAGAAAGGCCCAGTGGTGTAATATTGGGCCACCTGAAATGGCCCTAGAGAGTTTTTTTTAACAAAACTGGTCGCAGACTTATTTGAAAAATAATTTTAAATGGTTAAGCGGCACACACATCTAACAGGACACAAGCATGTAAATGCATACACACATTTAAACGCATACGCACATCTAAAAGCATATGCACATATAAACGCATACGCACATCTAAAAGCATACGCACATCTAAAAGCATACACACATCTAAAAACATAAGCACATCTAAAAACAAAAGTTCATCTAAAAGCACGCCTACATCTAAACACACGCATCTAAAATGACGCTGCAGGAACGTTTGCATCAGCAGTAAAGGATACTGTTGACCATGTCTTGGATCGACATAACCTCGTCGCTCTTGTAGCACTTGCGGAACTCCTTGCGGAGATCGAAGAACGTGTTGTAGGTGGCGGGCAGGTCGATGTTGTGGAAGGCAGTCTTGGGGTGTAAGACTTGCCGCAGGTGAAGCTGGCCGTCCGTAATGAGGGTTACTTTTCTGGACGATGAGGAGGACGTGGAAGATGTGTGATTGTTGTTGTTGCTGTTCTGGGACGGGGAGTCTGAAGCTATGAATGGGGTTGGCGAAAGGTGGTTGCTGTGGTGGTTGTTGTGGTTAGTGCTCGAGTTGAGGTTGTTGACCGCGGCTTCTTCCGAGATCCTTTCCAGGGCTTGGTCTACCTGCGGAATGAAGAGATATTTTCGTTAGGGCAGGGTTGTTCACGTTTGGAATGAAGGTTTACCAATTTTACCTTTTCCTAATGGAGACGAGTATAAAATCCTGAATAATGCTACGTCTTGCTTGCACTATTTGAACAAATTAAGGAATTTATCATTAGACGTAAGAATTTGAAATAGCTATCATAGTATTCTTTTGTACATATCTAATTCATGGTCTACATTCCTCTAAAATTTTTCGCTAGAGCATCTACAGTTATCTACAATTTTGCTTACTCGAGTAATTTCATACGTTACTCGGATTTCGTAAATGTATCGATGGAGCGGAGACAAAGTTAGACTGGAGTGCAAATTTTCGCACGTCGTCAGAGCTGCGCTCTACCGCGCCTGCTTCACCCAAAGATCGGCATTTGAAACATCGACGCCTCCCCCAGCCACAGTATTTCGAGTTCAAGAATCCACGACAATATAATCGAGCAAAGAGTAACTTTGATAGCGCATTTCATTTTAAATATTTTGCATTTTGCAGTCCAATGTGTTACTTTATATTTTTACAAAGGGGCTTCCAGATCCAAAGGATGTTTCGAACAGGATGTATATTATACTAACAAACGTCTTTTATCTGGTTACGGTTTAATCAGCGACAACCGAGGAGGCTTGGCACGTGAAGACGGGGCTGAGCGGGGAGGAGGTCGGTGTATATGCCCCAGACTGACAAGGTAATTTTTTTAAAACTCGAGAGAGGTCGATGCTCTTCGTCTCCAGCGTCGCTAGCGGTCGTCGTCAGAACCAGAACTGTAGGGGGCAGTACCCCCTCTTCATTTACGGGGTATCAAGACCCCCTCCATCTCCCTCCATTCCCATTGGGGCATCTACGCTCACTTGCCCTCTGGGATGGGGAGGAAGCACACTTTACCCGCCGGGGCTTCCTTCTCTTCAATTAATGTAGGATGATTTACATTTAGCGAAGACTGAAATCTTTCGAACATCCATTAGCATTTTCCTTCTTGGAATTGCTTCAGAATCGATTTTTTTGAGTAACAAATCAAAAGAACTTCCCATTTCTTTAAAGTGAGTTTCACTTCCAAGAATCGTATCCAGTAAAGGCAATTTATCAAATAAGAAATCAAATGGGCTTCCAATTTCTCGAGAGCAATTTATTATTCACCTCTTGCAAGAAATTCTGCACTGAAATGGTGCTTTTAAAATCGATCTCCCGCGACAGTTCGAAAGGAAATAAGGTGCACCAAAATCGGAATAATTTTGGAATATAACTTTGTGGTGCAATCACGCTTACAGGGCTAGAGCATCGCTGACAGGGCTGACAAGAGAGTAAGCAGTTGTGGCCTTTATCTAGGTCTGATAACTTGAAAAATATAAATTTTCACGAAATTAATTTGTTTTCACGCATATTCTAAATCCTTTATCCGCTTTTATTATTCGAAGGTTTGTGGGTATCGAACTAAGGTGTGTTAGAAGTACATTTTCAAAACTATATCAAGTCAAGCTAATTTGACGTCAATATCACCAAAAGAGATTAGAAGTGCGAACGTCTTAATGAATTCTGATCAAAACTTTTTCAACAGCTCATTCGATAACCCATTAATGCAAAGCATGTATTTTTATGTACCCATGATAGTAATTATACCGAATTGGAAGACGGTGACAGATGGTAATGGGAATTGATGCTTTATTGATGACAAAGTACCTCTACATTTTTTGCACTGAAATAACTTGTGTAAGAAATGTAAAAGCGACGTATGTAGAGGAACTCATTTCTTGATTTCGATATTTGCTTCCCCATGACTTTAACCTGCACACTATTTACGGAATCGCATTCATTTCAGCAAATGGACAATATTGTTCCTTCAAATGTTGTGTCAGATACAAATAACCTTCAGATAAATAGTTGAAAAAAAATTACAATACTTAATCAGGGATAAACCTTATGTCTTCAAGGGTTAAAACGTTCTTTTTCGAGACTGAAGATGTTTCAGACAATTAGAAACTTCATCATAAAACTTTCGTACATAAAAAAGGGTTCATAAAAAACAGGTTTGGAGATTAAAAACGGTTTCTAGCCGAGCTGCAGCGGTTAACAGAACAAAGAGATTTTATAGGAAAGTTTTCTGGAGCACGAAGATTATTCAAATAAGGACGACTATTTAAATGAAACTGGTCAGCTCACCGTCAAGTTTTAGCATCAGCTTGATTGAGATGCACTCAATCTCGATTCCTTCAGTGTGAGCCTACGCACCGTCATGATGAAAACAGCGACGCGTTTGTGGGGATATTTGACTTACGATAGATTCTCGCAAGCAGCGTAGCCGCCCCTATGGTGGGGGGTTAAATTTTTCTTGGTTTAACGTGTATTGCAATGCACGTAGGAAAATACGCGATAATAGTACAAAGATAACGTACGTGTTAAAGTACGGGATAAAAGAACGTAGGAAACAGTATCGATTAAAAGTACATTGAAAAAGTGGGTGGTAAAAGTACACGGTAAAAAGACGACATAAAATTTGTGGTAAAGTTCATAAGAAATTTGATTGGAAAACTAAGGTAAAAGCAGATGATACGCTATGTTTTTGTGTGTACGCATAGAAAACATGAATGTACGCGTTTCTAAAGGTATTGTGACTTAATGAATACGCCAACTAACAAAATGGCTGCTCCGTAGGTACCTGGGGCGTTCATTAAGCAAAATGGCTCCTTCCTTGTATGAAATGGCTCCCCCGTTGTACAAAACGATTCCCTCCTTGGACAAAATGGCTGCTATTTAACAAAATCGCTGCCGCGAATGCATCTGATGCGCTCATTATGCGCACCTCTGAGGGTCGACGTTAGATTTCTTGTGCTTTTGAGTTGATGAGATTAGATTAGAGTAGATTTTCAGTTAGTTTAAAACTTCCTAGCCACATGGAATGCGATCTCACGGGAGCGAAAAGAAGGGACCGTTCACTATGGACTTTAGAAAACGTGAAATCTATGCACAAGTGTTCCCTGTACATAACAACAGCAGATTCAGAAAGAAATGGAAGAAAAAATAAAGAATAATTGTCAGCGAAGATGGCATGAAAAGTAGGTACGAAATATACAAGTCTTGAGGACCTGTCTGTAGTTCAGGTAACCTAAAAGTGTCCATCTGGGGGAACCAGTTTCCATAGCAGTCAATGAACAAACCTGACCAACATAACCCTATTGCCTCTCCTATGCCTCCTGGAGACATCGAACGTGTCTGAGTACGACATAAGTGTCTGAGTACGACAGACGTGTCTGAGTACGACAGACGTGTCTGAGTACGACAGACGTGTCTTTGTGCGCTTCTAAGTATGACATACTGTTAGTAGGTGTCTGAGTATGACCTACTGTGAGTAGGTGTCTGAGTATGACATACTGTCTGAGTAGGTGTCTGAGTATGACGTACTGTGAGTAGGTGTCTGAGTATGACATACTGTCTGAATAGGTGTCTGAGTATGACATACTGTGAGTAGGTGTCTGAGTATGACATACTGTGAGTAGGTGTCTGAGTATGACATATCGCCTGAGAAGAAGCAGGATCATCAAACGACAGCGAAACTTTAAGTGACGCACATTAGTCATGCATGTACACCTGACACTTCGACTCCCAGGGAGGCTGGTATCGCATGGAGACCGTAAAACTGTTGCCCATCTCAGTCTAGCTTCCTGGCAGCCTAATGCGGCCAAAATGGTGTTGGCATGGGCGGCCAAAATGGTGTAGGCTTGGGCGGCCAAAATGGTGTAGGCTTGGGCGGCCAAAATGGCGTAGGCTTGGGCGGCCAAAATTAGAAATGGATGCTCGTGCTCCAGTGCCAATATTAGATGTGACGCACGTGGCACACCCGCAAGAAGGATCTTTTCCTTCACGTATGATATCGTATTAGAATTGTAATAGCTGAACTGTACAAGAAAAAAGACTGTCCAAGGAACATTGACCACCAATGGTCTAGAGGCAGGTACATTCATTATACATTCATGCATTCAGGGAGCTATGAATAGATGCATCCTTAAAAGCACATAATGTTAACGGAGAGTGCAGGTAGACCTGAAGTTTCTTTAATATTAATACAAGGAGAGACAGACTTGGGGTGGAACAGTTCTGTTACATAATGTACGTGAAATATTTCAATCCTGTTTCAAAAGATTTCCCAAATTTTTCTTTAGGTACAAGCTATGTTCGTAAGAGCTCATTAAAATATACGTTCGTTGGCGGCTTAATAAAAATAAATCATGATACACGATAGCGGATATAAGCGAAAAAATACGAGTTTCAAAACCAAACATGAGAAATCATATAATATAACAAAATAAAACTTCAAGATGATAATGAATCCAATACTAATAAGGCATAAACTGAGTAATATTAATGTTTCGCCATTTGCGAAGCTTCACAAATTTTGCGATGGTATCGTGAAAATAGCACAAAATAGCAGCCGCACAAAATAGCAGCCGCAAATAACCAGGAAATGAAAATGAGTGTCAGTCCAAAATAACAAGGAAACCAATGTCTAGAATGTCTTGGAATCGCGACCAAATTTGTTTGACGACCGCCGCAAGCTAGGCAAAGACCTAACAAACCTATTTCAACTCGTAAAAGTCCAGCCGATTGTTCCAGACCTAAAGAGGGAGACGGGCTGCCCCTCGGGCGCTTCTTACGCTGGTTGAACGAATGTCATATCTGCTACGTACGATCAATTTGCACGTTATATTTTAGGATTAACGGATCCAAAATGGGAAGCTGGGTACCCATGAATATTTCTTTTACCGAACGGGACACAAAGTTTTCATGTTCATGAAGAACATATGCTTCCCAATGTTTTGTCAGTCCTTTTCTTAAAGCTGTTTCGCCAAAATAATATTTCTGAGTAACAGCTATAATTAAGGCACCAAGATCAATTTTCTAATGATAAAAGGCGATACAAATTGTAACGCAAATTGCTCCAATGCAAGTCAACACATACAATAAATAATTTTTTAAATTCTGATACCAATATTAGATTAATACGTATTCCACACCTATCGATAATATTCTGGAACTACATAGAGCATGCGTCCTGTCCATTTGATGTACAATTAATACGCAAACATGCATGCTGACTTCCGCACGGGTTTCTTACATCGAAGTTTATCGATCAACGACTCCTAGATCGTTCATAAATTATAATTATTCAGAGTATTCACACGCAGTTCATGGGTGACAATGTACAACAAGACTTTTGTTCTCAGCAACGAAATATTATTTCCTAACTTCTTTCGTGGTAAAAGATTTTTAAATACCCGTATGAAACTTTGCTTGTGGGTTATATTTGTACCATGTTTATTGGTGGCATTAGACTGAAGAAAGGAAAATCCGAAACTCCTTTCACTTGACACCAAAGAGAAGTGTTAGAGCTGAGGCTACTTTTTCAGTTCATTTCAATACAAAGAAATGGTAAATTATGTAAAGCCCTAACCTAGGGACAAGACCTCAACTTAAAGCCAGGATTTTGCTACAAGGAAATAGGAAATCATGTATAACCATACTCTAGGGCGGAGACAGAAGCGAACCTTTGATCCATAATGCAACTTACGTAACATTTTAGACCAATCATTCACAACTAACTATTATTCATCAGCCCACCTGTAAAGCGTTCAGTTATTCATGCCGCTTTATTTTAGATCAGAAATTAAAATTCAAATGCTTGGCCCCTCGGACGAAGCAAGTTTCTCCTCCCCCTTCACACCGTCACTCCAAATTTCCAGTTCAATGGGAACCTGAACAATTTTACCAGATTTCAGCCTTCACATCACGAGCAAGATATCATGTCGAGCATAGGGATTGTGATCAGTGAGCTTAGGGCTAAAAAAATACTCGTAAAGGAAAAATACAACTATTTGTATGAGCACATTAGTCAGCAGTATCATTAATACGAACACATTATTGGTCAGCGGAATCATTGTTAACACGAACACATTATTGGTCGACGGTTTTACAGTTTCATCGTCAATTGGTCATAGGCTTCATTATTGATACGAAGAAAGTATTGGTGAAAGATGTCACCGTTAATACGAACCCATTATTCGCCAGCGATATTATCATTAACACTAACCCTCATAATATTTAAACTATTCTCTTATCGTGACAACGAACATTTGATTTTCAATCAAATCACTATTATTATCATCATCAGTGAAGCATACAAGTTTTATCGCGATGTTACACGTTCACAATTGAAAAATTACTTGGGTAACGTAAACAACCTTCGTCAGCTGAGAGCCTCGTCCGACTTGACGTGTTGACGTCCATGCGGATGTGGCGTATTAATGATGTGTGTTGGACACACGCGCACTCTTTGTGTTGTGTTAGTGCGTTCATACAAACGCGTGATTTCAATGTCCGTTAAATTAAACGGGGGATTTTTCAGGGTACGCTAGGAGATCCGAAAGTTCAGACTTATTTTTCAATTACGGAATGTACATTCTGCATCATTTCGTGCGCGAGATGTAGAGTGTTCCGTACGCGAGATGTAGAGTGTTCCGTACGCAAGATGTAGAGCGTTCTGTACGCAAGATGTAGAGTGTTCCGTACGCGAAATGTAGAGGGTTCCGTACGCGAAATGTAGAGTGTTTCGTACGCGAGATGCAGAGCATGAGAGTTGATTGTACTTTTTTCTCTCTAATTTATTAGCAAAAAATAATTTATTGAACAATGAAATTTGAATTCTTCATCAATCCTACGAAAAGTACTTTCGGTAGCCAAATTGACTCAAGCATAATACATTCGACATCAAAGACTCCAAGCTAGCAACGAGCACTCAAATGAAACTTCCGTTCAGCTCTCGGGCGCGAAATGTGCTGAATCGCCATGCAAAATTTCAGTGTGCAGGGAATCTCCCCTCTCGATAGTCACCTTGAAATTTCCCTTCATGCTTATGTATTCGATCAATTTTATGAAACTAAATAATCTCGACTGATTGACATTGAAAAGCCATTCAGAACACGCACCATACAGCAAAAATGCGTTAAGTTTATGCATTTTTTTCAGTGTGAAAGCGATTTTTAGACACAGAGAGAATCCGACAGGAGAAAAATCCCGAGTCCGGATTTTTGACCAGTGAGATCGTGTCAGAGAAGGCAATACGTATCAGGGATACGGGCAAGTAACATTCGCCTTACTTCAATTGTTTTACGTTGCGTGATATTTACTGTCACTTTGGACAGCACGGGGACAGTCTCTTTTGACGGCACGGGGACAGTCACTTTTGACGGCACGGGGACAGTC
>VOMN01046512.1:0-10447 GCA_014899125.1 Orchestia grillus | reverse complement strand
ACTTCCAGACAAGTTTGCACCGCTAGTAACTGCATTGGAGGCTCGTGACGCCGAAGGCTCATGACATAGTATTAAATGCTACACGTCCTTTCTCCCCCGCATTTCGACTAATAGGAATGATTGTGATGATTAAGGCAAATGAATGTAAACAAAAATATGCATATAATCGACTTGATATTAATCAAAATAATTTACTTTAGCTTTGCTACTTTTGAGTTACAAATGAATTATGTGCATGATACTGAGGCATATAGAAGTACACGGTGTTGCCAGAATCATTAACTATATCCAAAATACTTATGAAATTGTTTTCAATATATTACAGTGGAGTACTAGCTATAACACAGGGGATATCATCAGCATGCATTGACATTTTGTATTCCTATTCATCAAATTGAAATCAACCATTGGAATAAAAAACATAAGGGGCCAAAAATAGATTTTATAGAAACCCATTTCTAAAAGATATTCTTAGCGATTGCATGTACGTTTTCAGAAGGAAGGACTTCAATAAAATTGTTTGCAGTATAGCATTTTGATGAGCAAAGTATTATAGTTTTTAATTTTCTGTTAAAATTTTGTGGTAATTCGACACATAAAAGTACACGCAGTATCAAAACTTTTTGTACTCTATATTTACGTAAACATTTAATCCTAATATACTGAATTCATGTTCATAAATAATTTCTGGATTGGGCGTAAGAAAACGGACACATAAAATACCTATGTAGGTCAAGTAGTGTTGTCACTGGTACTTCTGAGGTGATCTTAACGTTAACAAATTAGCGTTAGGCAATCGCGCGCAACTTGAAAGTATTGGCCTACTCAAAATACACTGCTACTCACTGTAGGGGACAGCGCTGTAGTGCAAAGGAAAGCTAAAGCCTTCGTATAGAATAATTGAGAGAACTATTCTAGCCAATGATCAAACAAATTTGTGCAGTGGACATGAGTGCTAATGTTTGCAGGTAGCAAAAAAGTCGGAAGATTATGGATGTTAGATTTGGACACCTGTTGTTGGATGCTCATTAAGAAATATGCAGCAATGTATTAGGGCTGAAATAAATGCAACTATCTGATTGAAAGCAGAGCAAGAGTATTCATAAAATAAAAACCAATATTCAAATTGCAAAATGCTATGCATAATGATACTTTTAAACAATGAAATTATATGTTAATTATTCAGTGTAACTTCATAATTCTAAAGCTGATTTCAAAACTAATTACAAATAAGCACTTCCAAAACAAAAAGGTAAAATATCAAAGAAAGGACAAAAACTTTGTCCCTCCATGTTACACCGCCTCCCCTCTTTGACATAAGGCAAAGTTAGAGTTCTGTGCAATTTCTATGAGAAAACAGGGTGGCCTAATTGTGCAAGCATACACTATTGGTTGTAGCAAGTGACTTAATTATGCAAGCACATACTATTGTGTGCAGCTTCTCAGTTTTTGCATAATAATAAATAAATGTATCTCTCATTTTTTAATTGAGTATAACAATTTATATGCCACACTTATTTTTCTTATCTGATATTATATAAGTCACACGTAACTGATAGAAACACTTCGCTACCATGCTCCAGGATACAAGACATTAAGTATACTACCTGTCAAGTACACCTTGTGAACATGAGAGATATTGAAAAAATGAAATCATTGTCACAAGACAATTCATTAGAATTATTTTTCAACTATTTTAGAACATGTGCTATGGACCAAAAAACTGATAAGATATATTTTTTAATATTGTTAATTCATATAATGTAATGAAAAATTTATTTTATAAGTTACTCTTGATGAACTTTTCAAGATTTGGATGGTACATCAAAGCCGCAGCCCTTTCCATTGAACTGTAGGAGAGCGCACGCCAAGCAGTGGGAGTCATCATCAGTTACAAGATAGGTGTGGTAGAGTGAGATGAAGTAATTAATTGCCAAGTGAAACTTTTGCAGATTCATGGACTCATAATTTCAGGGAACCATTATTTGGCCTAAAATGACACATTAAAGGATAGCCTATCCTGAGCTGTCTCAGTATTTGGGGCATCTGAGGACACTTGCAAAGAAAGTTTTTATGATTCAGCAGGTGATCATAGCAATGTATAAGATTGATTACCAAATTGATGAATGAGCTTTTCTGCATTCTTAACTTCGTTTAATAGCTAACATTCCAAAACATTGTACACTATTGAAAATTGGTGTCCTGCTTAGTAGAAGAGCATTGGATGTGGTTGATATGTTGTCTACAGCTCATAATTAAAGTATACTAGTTGTAATTGCCATTTCAAATGTGGTCACATCTTGATTTACACTGGGCAAAGTCATGATTGAAAACATTCAATGCTTGAGTCAGCCTTCCGTGTCCCAAACTGGTGGAAACATAAAAAAAGTTTGGACATTTTATATGAGGCTAAATAGTGTACTATTGGCAAATTTGTTGAACTACTTCATTTTTTGTGTGGCTCAAGGCCAAAATTGTTTGAATGGGACAAATCACTGCAAAATTTACCTTATGCTTATGGACACATAATCAAAAGGATCAAAAAGCTGTCTATGTGTTGTGCAAATATTGGTAAATAGTAATCACTTGAAATAAAAAATAATGAGGAATATTGTAGTTGTTTTATATACCCACAAGTTTTTGAAAAATTTTTATTATGAAACATGCTTTATTTTATGTCCCAGGCTACCCCTGGTATGGTGTCACAAAAGATTCTGTGATAAAATTAGAAATATAATCATTAATATAATTAGCACAGGGGCTCCTGTGCTTGTTAGAATTTTGTGGGTAACCATTTGACCCCTCTTGAAGACCTTTCTATAAAGTAATTACCTTTTAGAAACACAGCTTCCCCCTTCACTCTGACATTTTTGGAGATTAATGTGTTACTCTCCAAATGAGAGCTCTCTACCTGTGAGAAAGTTTATTTGTTGGATATTTAAGTTGTTGTGCGCACTTCCAATTTCCGACCTTATTGTTCCAGTAAAGTCCTAATTTCATCACATTCTGGCTTGTGAAAATATCTGCAATATTTTATTAAAGGTAGATAATTGTTGATGAGAGGCCTCTCAGCCAAATCATTAAACTGGATGGACTTTGACTTTTTAACTTTTTCACCCCATACCTTAATGGGACTAATTTCAAAAAAATAGAATATAGGTTTTTATTTAAAAAAAATTTCAAACTGTTTCAATGAAGCTAATTGAATATTAACAAAGCCAAATAAATAATAAAACTATTTAATTTCGTATGCAAATTTTAGATTTAGAATACTTCATAAACTTTATGCTTTACAGCCCTCAGTATACAGTGTAGGCCATGTGATCTGAATTGCTCCGGATTCCCAAGTAACCCTGTGTGACAGTATGTGTTGAATTTGCTTTGGTAATGTTTTTGTTGGCATTCAGGATACAATCATTTTGTTGTTTCACTTTTAGAAAATTGTGTTAACTGGGCTATTGATGTTTCCTTTTCAGCAGTGGTGTTATTTATTGATGTGCATGTTACACTTAATGAAGTATGTCCAGATTATCTAAAAGTAATTTATCAAGCAAGTGCACTCGCCAAAAAAGTTTAGCAGAATTTTTCAAATGTGAAGCAGATGAAAAATCTAGAAATTCTGTTCCAAGCAATTTATTAAAGTCTTCCTCCACAAGCTCCACCCACTGCAAAAGACCTGTTGCTACTGTGTAAGTTTCTTGCTTTATGGTCAGCTTTTTGTAATTGTTTGAGTAGTTGAGGTGTCAGTTCTGATCTATGGTTGTTGAGCTTGATCTCCTATTACAGTACTGCAGCATTATAATTTAGCTACAAATATTGAAACAACTTCAATAAAAATAGTATAACAAAAATCTCTGTATAAAACATCACATTACACTTGTAAAAATTGTGCTTACCACAATGTACAGCTCTACTATACATACATTGCAAGTTAGACAAGCCGAACATGCTGGTATTAGCCACAGAACTATGTAGAGTTCATTTCTGTCAACCCTCCCATTCTTCCATTCATTGTTTCACAGATTTTAAATGCAACCCTAAGATCTCATGAAGTGACTGTACATTGTTAAGTTCAGCCAATTATTTGGTTGAACTTAAAATTCTAGAATCTGTTTTTTTATACACAGGGAAAAACTGGACCTCAATGCCATGCAGACTGTGCATCCCCTTCTCATTGTGGCTGACTATTCTATAGTTTTTTATTTTTTCAGTATGCACTTCAGGCACCAACTCCTTTTTATATTTTGACTTTTTTTCTATATTTTATTAGCCTTGTTCATAAGATTTGACTTCATTTTGAATGCCTTTATAGATTTCTGTTTTAACATTTAGGATTTTGCTGATAATGAGCTACAGCCTGAAACATTTTGTTTGGAATTTTTATATGATTATAAGATGAAAAAATTTTATAGTGTAGTTTTTGTCCTAAGGTTTTTATCAAAACAGTTAAACTTTTCGTTGACAAACTAATAGTATGGTGGTATTATCCATTGATGTTAACATGTGGCTCATGACTATTCTGCATTGTTGTTTTTACTTTAAACTCAGGCCAATTGGATATGTATGCTGACTAACCTTATCTGTTGCATCAAATGATTTTGTCTGTTGCATCGAATATCGATTAATGTGTGATATTTGTCAATCAGAAGTTCAACTGTAGGAAGAAAGTCTGATCAGTTGGTAAAATTTTTTACTTTTTTCTCTCATTGCATTCTTTGGTGAGGGTTTGCAGGGTAATAATTGTTCTTGATTTAGTATCAGTGAGGGTTTATTTGATTTGATACCTAGATTCCATATGGATCAACAAATAATGCTGTAAATGACCTGAATTCTTCAATCATAGGCTTCCATGCTGTTACTGCAGGCTATCTAATTGACAGTTTATTTATTAGGTATATTGATAATACACACATGACTTATGGTAAGTGAACAAACATGGGAAGTACAAAATGAATTTGTTTCAGGTAATATAAACAAATATACTGAATTTATACTGTAACAGGACCTCAGCTATAAGTAGGCCTTCGAGACTTCTATTGTTCATGCCCACTTTGATCCCTTCAATTTTCATGTCTTCTTTACCATCATTCTCTTGCCTTTTATTTATCTTCATTTTTAACTTACTGTTCATTTTCGTTGGGAATTTGATGTGGGAACACACCTGTGCATAGACTTTCCGTTTTCTGCAGTCCTTACTAAATAGTCCCTTCTCTTTGCTCGCTTTGGATCACACTTCATGTGGAAGGGGAGCTTTAAACTGACTAATAATTAAACCTTATTTACATAGTTATGCTACTATGAGAGCAATAGGAATGAAAATAAAGTTGCGAAAACTTGGAAAATTTCTATTTAATTGGTATGTATCTACATCATTCTGTCCAAGATGTTGGTATATTTGAATCTTGCAGGTCACCTCAGGCTCCTTGTGTTCTGTCAAGTAGCAACTCAATTGCTCTGGCCAAAGGCCGATCATCACATGGAGCTGTTGATACCTATGGCCTTCTATCAGGTATGGTTGCAAGAATTATGTTTTCTTTGAAATTGATTAACTAAGCAGCATATGATTTATTTCAACTGCTCTTGTTGAATTTTAACATATGTAAAGGTCACTAAGATGACCCACTAAATTATCTTTTGTGATGATTTCATGTTCAAGTGTTACAAATTTGTTGCATAAATTCAGTATGGTATGAGTTTTTTTATTTCATCATCAACTTCAGAATGACAAACAGAGAATGAGCATTCTGATCAGGACAAGTTGTAGTGAGATGAAATGCTAACTTTGCTTGACCATAACAGCTCTCATTACGGTGACCAGAACATTACAAAACTAACTTTGTCCCTGTTGATGAACTTTCTTTCAAATTTGGTGATGCAGCCTGTTGTGATTGGTTCAATTCCTTGTTTAAAAAAACAAATCGTTGAAGGTCTTTGAAGAAACCCAAACAAATTTTTATTAAAAATAGAGAATTTCAGAAAAAATTGTCATTTAATATTTATCTTATGCTATGGAGACACTGTTAAGTTACCTCAGCTATAGCCAGGCCTTTGGGACTTCTATCTTTCATGATCGCTTTGCTTTTTTCCATTTTAATGCAGTCTCTGATGATGATTCTCATTTCTTCTTTCTTCCTAACTAGCTGTTTCTGTACACCTGGAATCTTGTGTAGGAAAACACCTCGTACATTGGTTCCCTATTCTCCCAAGTCCTTACTAATGGTCCCTTCTCTTTCTGTGCGTAATAGCCCTGACTTACTAAAGCACTGATATTCTTACTACTGCTGCTACTAACTACTATTTCTACTTGAGAATTATAAAAAATTGGCCTTATTCCCGTTTAAAAAAATAAAACTTTGAAGCTAGCATGCATAAATGTTATAGATTATTTTAATATGCAGTTTGTCAAGTTATCTACACAAAGTTATCTACACAAATTGTCAGTGTCTTGAATTGCAAATTTATTAGAAATATCAAAAGCGAAAAAGTAATATTTTTTAACTAAAAGCATTTGAGAGATCTGATTCATCGTCCTTTCATAAAAGTAGATTACGCAAAGAATGAAATAAGAAATTTGGAAAATAAAAATAATGAAATACTTTTTATTGGGTGTATAGTATGACCGGTATGTGTATAAAGTATATTTTCTGTATAAGAACAAAGTTTGAATAACTTTGTTTTATAGTTGATATGGAATCTAATTTCAAATTTCTTCTGATATTTATATCTATTGAAATAACAAGAATTTAAATGTCATTTTATCTTCATTCAGGGCAAGCAAAATTTCCCAAAAGAAAAACTGTCAGGCACATGCATGCAAAGTACGGTACAATAGGGTTTTCAAACACTAAGAGAACAGCCTTAAAATTAAGTGTAAAAGTAGAATTGAAACTTCTAATTATGATTCTT
The DNA here is from genome assembly GCA_014899125.1 of Orchestia grillus. Classification (NCBI taxonomy): domain Eukaryota; kingdom Metazoa; phylum Arthropoda; class Malacostraca; order Amphipoda; family Talitridae; genus Orchestia; species Orchestia grillus. The sequence goes on along the minus strand of VOMN01046512.1, from coordinate 3,541 downwards.
AATTCGGAGATAAGCACCAAAAATTAAAATTATCCAAAATCATAACAGTTTTTAGGCATATCGCTCAAAATTCAAAACCCACAGTTCAGAAATACCCCATTACAACCTTAGTTTTCTAATACATAAGATAGTTGAAGCTGTTAAGAATTGTTCAGAGTGAGACATTTATAATTTAAATGAGAGTTGTAGTACAACAGAACGATTTGTGTCATCCAGTTCTTCCAAGACACATATTAATGGTGTGATGTGAGCTCACAGTTGTTTTGTATAAACTTATGCTGGTAGAGAGAAAGACAAACTCATTTATTCCAAAAATATGTGATACACGTGATGAAAAATATCGTAAATCAATTTGCAATAACTAAACAAAATTTAGTGGCATAAGAAAGAATACAAGTGACATCAACACTTTGAATTAGGATTTATAATTTGGTAGTTGAGCGCCATCGCCCAGTGCGATGTGATGGAACACCGACTCATAAATTATTGTACAAATTCGCTGAATACTTCGAAATCGAAAAATCGAAACTCGCTATGAAAGACAAACCATTGAAATGAGAACATACTGCTGAGCATGTTAATTGATACATAGAATGAAATAGCGATGATTTTGAGTACATAGAACTGTGTTGCATTTAATAATAATTTCCATATTGTGAATTTTGCGAGGTGCTATGAACATTCACACCTTATTACTGGAACTTGTTGAAACAAATTAAGGTAAAAGGAACGAGTAGCAAATGTTGGCGAGTATGAACGAAAAAAGGCTGTATTTCACTAGGCTTAAACACAATTAAGATTCGATATTTTAAAATAGAGGTGCATTATAACAAATATTTAAAAGGATCTTTATCCACACTCTTGCATGACGTTAACTAGCATTGCCACGATAGCTCCGCACTTGCAGTGTGAAAGCCAGTGTCAATTGCCGTTGATAATATTCCAAGAAAATAAAACGTATTCTGAGACAGCATTTTCTGAAAGTCATGTTTATAATCAGAACGCAAACATCTTTAGTGAACGACGATAAAGCAGATTTCAAGGCTCAATTTAAAAAAAGGTTCCACACCCACTAGCTCTTGCACGACGTTAGGTGGACAAAAAAAATATATGCATATTCTGGGACTGATCTTAGCCGGTATGTACTAGTTCTGTTCATGATTATAGTGCAAACATCTTGGGCTGAGCGACGTTAAAGAAAATTTCGAGGCTAGGATTGGAAACCCGTTCAGACATTCAGTCATATATACATAAATATGTATCGTGTTCACTATTGATGAGGCTCAAAATGACGAGGTATTTTTTTTTCCTTGAAATCGTTTGGTGACCGGAAATTTTTTAGCTACAGAAGATCATTCCATAGCGAGGCTCCTGAGATTGACAAAGCTTTTTGCATTATGTCTGATGACTGGTAGCTTAGAAGGATGTCATTTCTCCTATTCCGTTTTTTATTTACTGAGTTGGTAGGCAGGAATTCTACAATTGTTCCAGTGCTTTCCGGGAGGTAAAAGAGGCGAAAATATATAGGGCTTTACGAATGAGAAACCTTTGCTGTATGGGGATCTAGCTCAGTTGTTTTAGAAGAAGAGTTGCATGATCACATTCCTTCAAATTACTGCTACAAACGATCTTGGCAGCGAAATTCATGCACTTCTCCTAACTCTTTCTGAAGAGATTTAGGTATATCTCTCCAAACCAAACCACAGTAGTCGAAACGTGATAATACAAACGGTTGAATTTATAGTAATGTTTTTTTTTGTCTTATACATTCCTCACCCGATTAAAAACATTAAGGTTCCATTTATTCTATTACATGCTATTTCTACATGGGTATTAATACATTGGTTGCGATGATGTTATTTTCTTAGTGATAATAATATGACCCACTGGTGGGTCATATTGCAGTCAATGTGTTGAAGGTCATGTTTTAGTCAAACCGCTCCACAAATTTTTTTTCTTCATCTAGACCATTCTAGAGACTCGAATTCCTCATTGTTAAGAGTCAGCGTAAGTTTCGGTAGCTTTTTTATTGCATTTTTATAGACGAAAATGATAAAATGTGTTTTGCTTGCCCTACGCTTGAGGCCATTTTGGTCTTCCCGTGATTTTAAGCTATTTAAAAGGTATTCAGTGCTTGCTTTAGTTTTCAATATTTTGTGTGGATTACTTGTTATTGCGATTTGGACATAATCAGCATACATCGAGATTTTTTTGTCCGATGGTATTGATGGGAAGTCATTTATAAAAATAGAAAATAGAAGAGGGCCGTAGTTTGAGCAATGAGGTACCCCAAAGTCATTGCTGATATAGGGTGATGTTGAGTTTTCTAGGAAAGCAGCATGGAATCTGTTTGATAAACAGCTCTTAAATCGTATTGTATATTTCTGGGTTCGAGATCTTCTGCAAAAGCTATTTGTGTTCAATGCTGTCAAATGCCTTCGAGAAGTTGAGGTGCAGCAAGAACGTTACATTATTATTGTCTATATTACTGTATATCTTCTTAGTGATGTTTTGTAAAGCATCTTGGGTACTTGTTTTCATTTTGCACACATTTTGATTAAGGTGTAGCAAGTTCGAAACATCTAAGTGGGTAGAAAGCTGATTTATTACTTCTGTTAGACTCTGCCACAGTAATTGACAACTTATTTATAACAGATCCAACTGATTTTTTCTCTGGAATACTGACTTTTGATCTATCCGACCATTTTCCAGTCTTTTTGACTGAAAAGAACCTATTCAATGCGAGCAACGAGATGCAGGCTGTAACTTATCAATACCGTAAGATAAATGAGTCTAACCTACGAGCAATGCGCATTATGACAAGGGAACCAGTTCGTTTACTTACCGTAAATAAAAAAATAATCGTTGCCACAAACATTGAAAATGTGTTGTTAAATCTAACCGATGTGATCAACTCTACTTATAATCATTGCTGTTCTCTTGTCACACATACAATTCCTCAAAAAAAAAAAACCTTGAATTACTCGAGATATCATCAATATGAAAAATGGCAATCCTACCTTGTATTACTTCACGAAAAGCAAATAACTTCAACTGTATTCTTCAGGTTCAGGAACTACGTACTGAATCAAATTAAAATCTCAAAGAAAAATTATTTCTTGCTATGGTTTTCTCTGTTCAAAATGATAAATAAAACTTGGAACCTGCTAAACTTAATCTACCGACCAAAACAACGTACGAGGAACGTCGCGCAAAACACATGGAACTTGAACATTTCGTGCACAAACACAATAAACATATAGTGATGTTACAAGAAATAAAACTCAAAAACACAGTAAACACCTAGTATTCCCTACTACTCGACAATAAGACAAGATCGTCAAACCCAAGACGGTGGTGGTGGCCGCATAACATACATACATCACAACATAGCCTTCATTGAAATAACACACATCAGAACACCTACAGGCGCAGACAGACACAGAATTGCAAGCACTACAAATACAGACAGGACCCAACAACCAGAGCACACTCGTCAACACTTACATCCCCCCATCAAACTCACCTACTCTTCCCCCAC
>VOMN01046503.1:0-32001 GCA_014899125.1 Orchestia grillus | reverse complement strand
GTCCGGAACCTCGGCTGACACGCGTGCCTAATGCACCCTTCGGGTATCGCAAGCAACCAGGTGACACTCTTCTTCTTCGTAGAAAATTAGGAACTATTTCCTTCCTCAACTACAATTTTTATCTATTCCCAAAGTATGTGCATTAGTTTTCGAACACTCTGTATTACAAAAATTGTTTGAGCTAACTTCTTTGGAGATCTGTAGAATGTACGTTATAATAATGTTTTTGAACTAAAATATAAAAAAAATGTATCATGTTTTAAACGAAAATGGAAGTTTTTGATAATGTTATATTACTCAAAAATATTTTGGTGGTCATTGGACAGCTTTCTACCTGTTGCTAGGCGTCATTGTTTACTTGACTTTTCAGCTTTTATGATTATTTTTTGTAGTTATTAACTGTAATTTACTTATTTGTACACATTCTGAAAGTTTGAACAAATATTAAAGCATAATTTTAAAATAAATCACTTCATACTATCTTTACGACCGATGAATTCATTACGATGTAATGAATGTTGCGCAATCTTGAGTACAATATTCTATTGTATAACCTCACCTAATTTTTCTGCATTTCTCAGATCGTTGCTCGTGGTTCAACTAGAAGCTGTTGATTTGGATTCTGATGGAGAACAGTCTCTACGTTTTGAAATCACGGAGGGTAACAGTGATGAAAAATTTTCGATCAATCCATCCAGTGGCTTGGTGACAGTGAACAACGCAACAGGACTGCGCTCTCAGTACAGACTGAAGGTTGGTAGCACTTGGGTTGGGCAGACTTCCACCGACAGAAGTGACTTGACCCTGCGAGTACTACAGGAACCCTCAGTCTCGGCTCAATTTTGGCTTACCTTTACGATACATCAGCATTTTCTCAGCTAGAAAACTATCGCAACTCTCTTGGAACACCAGATAAGGGAATATTGTGCGTCTGGTACCAAAGTGATTGAATTTATTAATAATCAAATTTGATTCTTGAAATTCTTGAAAAAATTTTTTTTTTCATATCTAAAGTTTTGTATGAATTTTAAGAAATAATTAGGCATTCATGACTAAAAGGGTTAAGAACAGTAGCTTCCAGGTTGAAAAGACGAAGCGACAATCCCACCTCTGACCTTTTGCTGGGCAGACTCACGTCCGTGCAATTCATTGAAGCGTCAGAATACTATGTAGGTGCTAGGAATTTCGAAGGATCGAGATGGAAAACTTTTTTCTCACCAAAGCTAGAGAGTGTGCGAGTGTGGATCGCATACTACAGGGTGTCAGAGAAAAACGGGACCTTCAACAAAAAATTTATTGGCTTCAGTTAAACCACGACAACTTGCTTTTTAATTTAGAGACAGTAATTCAAATTATGAATATTTAAAAATTGCATCCTGTAGACGTAATTGTCACCATATCGTTTTTACTAAGTGTTACGAAAGTCCCCATTTTTCTGTGTGACCCTGTATGTTGTGCCTTCAACCAGCTTCCTGTAGATATAGAGACTTACTTGTGCATTACAATTTTTTTTATGAATCACTGCACTTAATGCCTATATCTAAAATATCATTAGCGAACAAGGTTTTTACGCTCACTGCATTATACCATTTTTAGAGCGTTCGAAAATTAACACTTACCGAATGATTGTGAAAAGTTTTGCTTGAGTTTGATTTCACGTCTTCTAAGATGGAAAAATTTAACCTACCATTACCTGAATAATTAAGTTTCAATATACTTTTACCCTTTATACATCTAATTTCACGAAAAAACGAATAATTTTCCAATGACCATTATTTAGGACATTTGTTAACTATCAAGTTCAGTTCGAGCCTCTGCGGTCATTTACCGACGTAAAGATCCAAATGAGTGGCGAAATTTCGATTGTTGGGTCAGTATCGAGAATGTGCAGCTAAAAAATGTTACGTCTTACTTCATTTCTATGATGGGGAACGATTTCTTTAAATTATTGCTTGTCGAAAGGATTTATCAATTCGAAAGCGGATGAAAAAAGACTATGGACCCACTTTGTTACTTAAAAATAATCATTTAACTTGAATGTCAAATATCTCAAAACAGGTCACGCGGAGTTAAATTGACTGCTTGTCCCTTGCAATCAGTTATGCGCAGGTTATTCTGCGACACACGTGTCACTCATCCAGGGAAAATTATATTTTTGAAATGAAATCAAACGCTAAATTGGCGGTGGAACTTCAAGGGAAATACACAGGGATTATGGAAGTCTTGGAAGCTCATTGCACTAATGTTTTAAAATTGAAGTCTGAGTGCATTCCGAGATTGCGTGATAAGATCTGGAAGATGTCCCTGATGCTGGCCGAACAAAAACCTCGAATACGACAAAAATAGTAGACCTATTTAAAATTTTATGTAAAACCGTAGAATAACAGTGATTCAGATAGCTATACCTCTAGATGCGTCTGGAGGTTATACTTATACAATCCTGCGCACGCTAGTTTGGTATCCGCACAATTCACACAAGTTCCACAAAGATTCACGAACTTTTAAGATTTCCCCTCGCGTTCGTTTGCCCTAAATTGATTTGTATCACCTCTAGACACTGGGAAACGAGAATAAATGATGATGTAAGAATTGATTCGCATAATTTGAAACGCTGTCATATTGTGTAAGTCTTTTCAAATCACGAAAAATATACAAAAATTTTCTTACGAGACTTTTCGGTACAGATTGCGAAAGCAAAATCAACCGGTAGTTCAGTTAAGTTCTGAACTATTGTCTCGTAAATAATAACAAAAAAAAACACCGTTATTTTCCTAACATTACTGGATTTTGGCTTAAGATAAAAATGTGCAATTGCTTTCCAACTCATCATAAAAATTGTGATAGAATTGACTGGCCATAGAGGCAAATAAATTTTTAATCCTAAAATTAGAAACCTCTGAGAAGGATTGGCATAAGTTCAAGTGGAAGGTTAAATGTTCATACCAAAGTGACTCAGACCATTTAGGCCGAAACATCTACTGTTGAACCTCAAGGAATACTCCTCTCCTGACAATGATTGCATCAATCCTCTAGTTCAATGGACTTTAAGCTTCGACAATGAAGTCCTCATCAAGGTTTTCCCCCCATGTACATACACTCTACTGATGAAGTGCTTATGAGATGGCTGGTTGCCGCGGGTCTCTCCACGAGCTTCTCGTATCTACTCATTCCCGATGTTGAGGAAACATGCGATGAAAGAGCCGAATCTTTTGTTCATAAAACTGTTTCTAAACTCTTCCCGGAGAAATTTGTGCGTCACTGAACTTTCGTGTCAAGATGCTTCATTATACTGGAATGCCATGCTGATCGTCTTGCAAAGCTTGCATTTGAGAAATTCTTCTCAGTCTATTGAAATTTTCAGGCATGGTTAATGGCACCTCCATGCCAAACGAAACCACACAGATGGAAAACAATTCCTTTTTTTTCGTCATTGTTTTAAATGCAAAGTTTTGTCTCTCTTGTGGAAATCTGAAGACAGAACATGACTGTTGCGTCATAGTACGAGCATGCCTAGTAAAATTGTCTTCATTTTAGGAACATATTACTCTGGAATTATTTTTCACTCATTTGAAGGTGATCTTTACTCTGGTCAACTTCATTGCTTTTGTATCTGATGATTCACGGGTCTCACGTTCGGTTTAATTTTTCTGACATTTTTTGTACTGTTAAAGCTACAACTCTTTTCTTTCTTACGATTTCTATGGATTCAGTAATGTATTTTTTGTACGGGTTCTTCAGCATCAGGTAAAATTTATAATCCCTCTTGCTTTTGTAAACTGATGATGTAGTTTTTCTCCCCGCTTTTCCTTTCAGACTGCAGTAAACACTCAATCATTCAGAATAGCATCAAATTTTTGTGAAAGTTGTGCAAACAACTATTTTAATTGCAAAACATATAACGCATAACATAGATGTGTAATTCTATTTACATCCTGAACGGCTACTACTACGCCAATGCGGGTGATTTTTGAAATATCGCGGTTCTCTTAAGGATCCGAATATAAATTTTTGTATAATGACACATGTCTACCGGCCACACACCACACTGAGTATTGCGTACTGCGATGCGGGTATGTGAAAAGGTTACCAGATTTCCAGATAAATATTTCATAGTTAACCAAAACACTCCGCACTTTAGGTTGTTGCAGAACTATCATCGCAATTCTCCTTTACTCACTCCTTAAAAGCAACATGTTCGAAACTAAGCACACCTTGTGCTTTGTTTTAGGGCCTTGTGCTTTGTTTTAAAAATTTACTTTGCCTAACCAGCATCCATACTTTCCCCGCACTATTTCTGTGTAAATCAAGGAGAGCCTCGTACAGCTTATCACGTCGTCTTTAAATTCGTGGAATTTTTATCCATCATCACCTGACGAGAAAAGCTCATTATGCAACAACATGAACAGAAATAATACGTTTACATCACGGAAGCGGAACAAATAAACGAAGGCATATTTCACGCATCGTGATTTTGTTCAAAGCATCTCATCTTACACGGCACAAACATTCGAAAACCTGAGGCTATGAAATCAGCTGTCAAACCCGTGCCGTGAAACAGTCGCGATTATGCTCTTTAAAACAGGTGCAAAGCGTAAGTTATGTGAGTCACGAAATACAGAGATGGAACATCAAAACGTATTGTCCTATAATGAGATTAGGCCCGTGCATGTGTACAATACTATTATTGCTTTTAAATGTAGACTCTATCTTTAACCGTTACTTTGCTGCAATCATGTTATGGAATGAAATTTCTCTGTTGTGACTATGGTAATACTATGATTATTATGATCAGGGACGAAAATGTTCAGGAGAGACTTCGGCTTAGTTTGACGTGATCGACTTGGTGCCTGATGGAATACGCTGGTGTTATAATGGGACTACACGCTTATTTCCTTTACAGGTTGTTGTGAGCGATGGGCTGTTTTCATCGAGCACAACTGTCAGCATCACAACGGAGCCCCTTCCTAAGACGTCACTGCGTTTCAGTCAGGAACGATATTTTGCTGTTGTTGAAGAAAACAATAAAGAAATAAACACCGTTCTTCTTGTACAAGCAGTTGGCAGTAAATTGAACGAACATCTAGAATTTCGGCTTCTAAATCCCAGCCCAATGTTTACTATTGGAGAGACTTCCGGAGTGATCATGACCACGGGCGAGCCCTTCGACAGAGAGCATCAAGACACGTATCACCTCGTTGTTGAGGTGACACTTTCTATTTTGTGATTTGTATTGATTTTAACTGTTGTCTTTTTTCCCCTGCTCACTTACTCGATAACTTAGAAGCTGGAAAAATCTGAGTTAGATCGTTAGATTCTGTTATCTAGTTATTAATGGTTTGATTTCCTAATGACTGTTACCTATGCTATGTATCTATGGTACATCATAGCGAAATTTTTCATCGACCTACGTGGCTTTCAATGTAATCCTATGTTCTAGCTGTAGGAGAATAAATAGATTCATGTAATGTATGAAAATCAGTGTATTCATTCTTGGAGCTCAATTTGAGTCTTCATAACTAGACTTTAGAATTAATTAAAACCTACTGTCGACGTAGTATGCTTACCAGCATTTCAAAAATGTAGTTACGATAGATATGTGAAAGCTAAAGTAACCGGAATTTATATAGAGGAAATTGCTTTTGATTCCAATATATTTTACATCTTAACCCAGCATCATTACTGCATCATATGCGTAAAATATTATTCCTCTTTGTTATAGGGGTGGTAAAAATTGCCACGTATCGTCTCTTTTATAAATGGTATGTACTCTTTTTATTCAATAGTATCTTCGTTTCTGATTTGACCCCTACTTCGTTGTTGATGTGCTGTGTGAACTATAACTGGACATTTCATTATGAGTGGGGAAGTCATAGATGTTTCAGTAAGATGTTGCGCCGGATCATTCATCAATGAAGAATGAAAAATGCTTGCCGGAAGACTGGTACGACTTTCCAATCCTCATCAACTATCCTCCTAAACGCCTGAATAATAATTTGTTGGAATATGATATATGTAGGGTGTGGTAGAAAAGACGAAAACGTGTCACAATAACAAAGCTAGGATGGGGGTCCACGCCAAGGCTGTGATTATGCGTCTGACAAAGGTCGTAGTGAACGCTATCTGCTTGCAGAAGGCTTAAGAGGCCTCTAAATGCTGTGTTAGGGGTTCTGGGGAATAATTCGACTAAAATATATTATGAAACTGCTGGTCGTATTAGCAGTTTCTAATTTTTCGAAATATGTCGATTCATCCCTAGTACGTGGTAGTTTATCTGGAAATCGGTAGCTGCTGAATTTGTTCGAACATGCATGCACAGTATCACCTTATTGACTGTTATTTACTTAAGAATATTTATTTACTAGCTTTTAGACTGCACAAAATAAAAACCAGCTTTTGGAGGCTTTACTGATCCCCTCTAGTGTACTATTATTCTATAGGATGGTCTTTTATAAGTATCAAACTGAGCTCTAGATTTCAAAAAACTGACTTGTTCATCCTTAACGCCAACCAAGCTGAATTTTTAAAGCCCAGCTAAACAAAAGCCTCTAGGGTCTCATTCCAAATTACACCACATTAGTTTATAGTTCATCGTGAAGCCAAATGCAGTGTACTTCAGTAGTACATTTACTTTTCCGTATGTGTAGAGCGAACTATTTGACAACGGCCACAAGTTTCCAGGGTATTTGGACGACAGTTATTTCAATAAGTTCTTTTTTTTTTAAGATACTGAGAAATCCTCACGTATCTTTCTTAGTACGTGCTTCATGAAAATATTGAATTAATATTCTTCTTTCAGTGAGATCCACGTTTCTATATATGTATGTGTATTGCACCTTGAAATTAAAAAAAAACAGTTCATTGTGGAAAAGTTACCGCATTGTACAGGTTTCTATGCCTGGAAAGTGATTGTACCTTGACAAAATTGAAAACGGAATGTATTTTCAAAACTTGTTTTAAGTGTACATGGATCGTCGAGGAAAGTTAGAATATTCACAACCCGTTGACTTTGGTGAAATTATATTTTTCAGCTCTTTTCTCCCTTGTAATGCTGAAACAAAGTTAACGTTAACATTGTGTTCATGCGATCGACACTTACTATTTTTTCGTCTTCTCAACCAGGTTCGCAGCTCCGTGCCAGCTTCACCTCGTCGCATCAGTCACGCATCCGTGCAAGTCGTGATCCTCGACAAAAATGATAATCATCCGATATTCGTGAACACGCCTTACTTCGGCGTCGTACCGGTGGATTCTAAGAAAGAATCTGTCATTTTCGAGGTAATGTTCTCAAAATCAAATGTTGATCCATGCTGATTTTGTGCGATAGAATGTCCTTCAGAAAAAGGATGTTTTTTGTCGTCGATTAAAAATTTTGCGGTTACATGTTTTGGGACTAGATTTTATGAATTATTTTCCTCTCATCTTCCTCGTACAATGTCGAAGTCATATGGTTCTTCATTGTAAAGTTATTAGTTATTACTTATGCAAATATGAATATGATATCTGCGTTTATATTTGTGCGGATTATTTGCACAAACATAAATTTTACTGCTTACGAAAATACATATTTTACTAAGTGCACTGTTAGGTTTAGGGGAACAAACGTACCTTGGACCATCTATGTATACCTCAGACAAAGGAAAGATTTGAGCCCTTCTGCAGGTTTTTCTGTAAACTGTTGTTAGTTGTAAACTACCTCTCGCACCGGTTAAGTTTAGAAATACAACTGTTCTAGTGGCCGTATTCCTGTCAAGATATCTGTCGGAACTGTTACGAAGAAGTTTTTTGTTGATGCAGCAGATACAGAGGATACTTCAGTTGGCTTGAAAATTATAAACAGATATGATTTAGATTTTGTATGGGATTTAAAAAGTTCCAGGTTGCATCACAGTATTCAGAATTAAAATTTTTCATTAATTTTTTATATATCCACTGTTACACGAACACAAAAAAAGACGCATTTTTGTTTGCTTAATCATACAATCGAAAGTTTTCATTAATTAATTTCGCTAGCAGTGTGGTACACTACGCTGCTCATTGTAACTTGGCTCCAGAAAATTGCGCATAAAATTTGTTGCACCATTTTTTATTGCTTGTGTTTCGTTTTGTCATGCACAATTTGGGCTCCTCATTCAAGGCAAGTTGTGTGCACTCTAGTTCGATATGATAAGAGTGGTTATTTCAAGTAAGAAGCCATTAGATCAGCTAGCACTTTCTTTCACTTGAAGGTGCAAGCTACCGACTTCGATGCCGATGAAAACAAAGACATCCGGTACGAGTTGGTCCGTGGCGACAGCGACGTGTTCAGCGTCAGTCAGACGACGGGAGAAATACGTCTGCGCCGAGAACTGCACGGGACGCTAGCCGAATATGAGCTCACCGTTGTTGCCTACGATGGAGGTTAGTTGTGCTCCCGTCTTCTGCATTCTACTTGTTCTTTTGCACAAGCTCTCGACACATGAAGTCGTTCGTTTAAATAGGATAACAAGGGCTCAAAGTTTTCTTCAATATAGTTAATTTAACCGATATATGTATACTCATACTGCTGTGAGTCAGCATTGTTCAAAAATTTGTTTGCTCGACGTCGCTTGAGAAATGATTGGAATCGTTCCTGCTAGACCAACAGTGTGAGATAATTTGGGGCACTGCTTCTTTTCCTTGTGCAGCATAAATCTCACGAGCATCTCCGGTAGACTTTGACTCCTACATTAATTGCAAAATATAACCATCGTCAAAAATGATCCATTTTTTTCCACATGACATCCCATTTAATGATGTAAAAATACACAAAAACCAATGAACAATAAACCAAGACATATTAGCTTGTAGCCCATAAGATTTTCTTCCTATGAACATAAAATATTGTACCTGTGCACATTTTTGGTGTATTTGTAAATTTGAAAATTGCTCATGAATTATTCATCAATGATATTCAATAGTAATCATAAGAATGAACACCTACATGTTCGTTCTTATCATTGCTTTATGTTTAAGTTTGCCAGTTTTCTGCGCATGCCATTTAAATTTTTATCATTATAATTAACACGTTCGCGTATGCGCAAAAATGACTCAGATCACAGTGTTAATTACTCAGATTACAGCGGCGGCTAAAGCATTGTTGTGCGCGAAGGTGTTAAAGTACCGAGGTCCACTTTGAAATCATTTTAAATTGGATATGCGATATTCTAATTTTCTCTACTTGATACAGGATCTCCGCGCCTGTCGGCTGAAGCTGAGGTGCGCCTGAAGGTGGTTGACCGCTCACAGCCCGTGTTCCGCTCACAGTTCTACAGCGGCCAAGTTCCAGAAGATGCTGAAGTGGGAACGCCTGTTTTAACAGTTGAAGCTCATAGCCAACTCAATCGGAAACTGTTCTATGCCATAATTGGTGGGGAGAATCACTACGATTTTGGAATTGCTCTCGAAGAAGGTTAGTTCTACCATGCTCTTAGCGAGGTGTGAAATTTATTTGGAGTGCCAATCTATGAATCAAACCGTTCAAATTACACGTTATTCAGCAGCTCAGAATAGTTTTATATGTCTTAATGCGTTAAAAATAAGCTCTTTTAAAAAAGAAATGTCGATTGGGCTCGTTTTTCAGCGTATCATATAGAACAAAATTTCTACGAGTTATTTGGGGGATTGAGCCATTCTTAAAATACCTGATCCTAGCGCTTGCCCTCGTCAATATTTCTTGGAGATTTAGCCTCCCGTGGAGAACTTTCTTCCTACTAACGGCTGAATGAGCCGTGCTTATTTTTTAAGCCTATGTTGTGCTTTTTTCCTAGGCTTCTCTTCTCTGCCTCACTATTGTTCACGTCGTGAGAAGTGTGTCAATTATTGCATCAGCGAGTATTTCTGCATCTGTTTTGTTTTAATTTTACATCAAGTAAAAGGTTGTTGATTACTCTAAAAACAAAAAACGTGAATTTAGATTCCATTTCAGGACTCTAGCTGCAGAGCGACTATAATTTGCAGTAGTATGTAACTTCTGAGCCGCCTCGCATTAGCTTCAACTGGTGTGTACAGTAGGAAAAATTGCGTGCTGTCCTGGTTGTCTTCGTAGAATAAATGAACTTTATCCTTTGTTCATTGACTTGGCCGTGTGAGCAAATTTATGCTGGAGAATGAGTTCTGAAAGATAGCTTTTAGTTAATGAACCTTTTAAAGCAAAATATATCTTGTTAGAAGAATAGATACAAAATTTCAATAACACTTCTGTAGTAATTGTAAACAAATTGTCTTCACTGAACGTAAAAGTTGAATTGAATAGTAATTGCTGATCCCTTAAATATTCCATCAAAGTAGTAAATGTTTCCACCAGTTATACGAGAGCATATTGTTAAAGTTTAGCGTCGGATCCACCTTCGAATTCAACATCTGTACACTTATTGTTTTCCCCACTCGTACCTTACAGCTAACGCCGAAATTAGTCGCACGCTCTTCAATTTTCACTATTTTTACTAATTTCTAAAAACCTAGTGTTTCTACAGTCTAAAATTTTTTATATGGTATGAGTTCATACGTGAAAAGGAGCATGAAACTCAATTTTTAGAAGGATAAGTTGTATGGAATAAATGCAATAAGTAAATTTTGCAAAAGCTTTGGAGATAAAAGCCCATAATCGGGAAAATCGTCTTAAGTGCAAAAATATGTACTATATTATTAAAGACTATATTTATTTTACACATTGTAAAAATTTTAAACCATTATTACATAAAAATGTTCTAGAAAGTTCCAAAGAATATAACGCGGTGCAGTAAGGGATATAAACACAACATGCCTTGGCATTCACACGTCAACGACTCGAGGGGAAGACAAAAGGGTTCATCGTTGGCTTAAAACTGAAGATAATTGATCTATACTAATCAGGAAATAGTTATAGTACAATTTCTAAAGGCTTCAAAATCCCGAACTCTACAGTACAATCTATTATCAAGAAGTTTAGTCAGTTTGGCTTAGCAGACGCTCTACCTAGACGTGGAAGGAAACAGAAGCTCCTCCCACCGAGAACTGAACAAAAACTGTGTCCTGAAACCGATATGAACACAAGGGTTGTGGTGAATGACGTTGTTGAGATATCAGATGTATAAGTTACCAGCGTGAGTACTCGCTCAATACAGCGTTATCTGAACAATAAAAGACTGCGTGGTCATCTAACGCGTCGATAGCCTGTTCATAAATCATGTCATGTTGCTGCTCTATAAACTTCGCTAAAACTCTCATTTGGACAAAATGATTGCTTCTGGAAACGAGTCTTATGGAATGATGAAACGAAAATCGAGCCTTTCGGACATGATGTTCAAATATTTGGCGAAGAAAAGTGAGGCTTTCCTCCTAAAAAGCACGGTGCCAAGAGCTGAATATCAGGTGGACCTATGGTGTTCTGGGGTGTTTTCTTTGCAAGCGGCAATGAAAAGTAATATATAAGTTAACACGCTTGTAACTATGTTTGTATCTATGTATGTCACGCCTTTTATCAATAAATGCAAATATCATTGCGGTATCCATGCTACAGCTTCATGATAAACTTCAACTCTTAAAGATTCTAACCTCGAGTTATTAACGAGTCATGCAGCTTGTTTCAATTAAAGGAATAATGAAGCCAGATGATCATATAAATATTTCAGATGAAAACTTAAAGTTATCAGGAAAACGTCTTGGCATAGGCCGTCAATTCACCCAGAAGATAATGACCCCAAGCATACGGGAATTCAGGGATTCAAGAAAAGAAAATAGAATGTCCTTCACCGATTCGTGACTCGAATCCGATCGAAAATTTGTTGTTCAAATTGAAAGTTAGGGCAAGTCGTCTGGCTCTGAAAAGCCTTGAAGAATTAGATCGCGTAGCCATTGAAGAATGGAAGACCATCCGAGCGGTAACTTGCTCGAATCTCATGAATAATTAGGTAGAGATTTTAGGTAGAAGTTATGAAAATGAAAGGACATGCCATTCGCGTAAATATCGTATTTATGTTCACGTTTTCCTACTGTATGAATAATATTAATTTCTTAAATTTTGCAAAGTTGGCTTGTTATCATGTTTATTCCATATAGCTCATTCTTCTGAAAATTGAATTTTGTATTCCTTTCCAGGTGCCTATGAACATATAAAAACTTTAAGGCTGTACACACGGTAGGTTTTGAGAAATATGTGAAAATATTGAACGTTCGAGGGTATAAGACTAATGTCGTCGCTAACTGTATGCTCGATACAAAATATGTTTTGTGAATGATATTATGCTCTCAATCATCTGATAACCTAATGCTCAGGAATCACGTTCTCTTCACGGCATTTAACTCGTGAGGGTTTTGTTTTTAGCGTAATCTCAACACTTAGCCTCCGGAGTGGGTCATATATGGTACATGCGATCATCTAATCTAACCTAATATAACCAAAGCACTATCATGTATAAATAAAAGTTTTCGAGTTTTCGTCAAATTTGTGTTCATCAATCGAATAAGCTAGTTCTGATTAGAAAGAAAACTAATAGAGTAACCAAATTTGTGAAACCAAAATCCTTCATTTTGAAATTCACAGTAGAGATATTTGTCGGCATGTAATTTTACTTGTGTGGAGAATCGTAGTCAAAGTGTTAAGAGTTTTCCTGGGTAAGGTGCGCTGAGGGTAATTATTCTGTTATAATCAGTATTAAAACTCGGGAGCGAGAAATGGAAAAGGCTTCATATGTATTTCATGGAAATTAGTTGTATATTATCTATTTAAGATCTTAACCTGACAAAGATCAATGCCAAAATATGTGGACGCCATGGTCATTGCCTTCACACGATCAGTGTAAATTGCACCGATCGTCTGAATGCATCGCCGGCTTCCTTGGCAGTGACCGTAAACAAGTTTTGTTTTGTAAAATTATTTTGAGCTTATCTTTTGCAGGTGTTATTCGGGTGCAAGATGAGCTAGATTTCGAGAGTCAATCAAGGTACCTTATCACGGTGCGTGGAATTGACACTGTCTCTGGCAAATTTTCTGACGTCCAAGTGTCAATTTCTGTTATGGATAGCAACGACCATTCCCCCGCTTTTGCCAGCCAATTCCTAAACGTTACAGTATCCGAAGCTACTGCCATTGCCACTCCCATAATGAAAATTGAAACAAGTGACCAAGATACGGGAATCAACGCCGAAGTTAATTATAAACTTGAGGATTCGACTGGGTCTTCTCTTGATTATTTCTACATGGAGCAGCGTTCTGGCGTTGTTGTTCTAAAACGGAACTTAGATCGTGAGGCGGAGAGGTCTCATATTCTTACTATTGTAGCCATTGACGAAGGTTTCCCGCCCCTCTCTTCTACAGCTTATGCTCTGATAAACGGTAAGATCGTTGTTTGCATACACTCTGGCATCCTCCTTTGATCAAAATTTGTATTTATAGTATGTATAATGTATACATGTTGTGTCGAGTGAAAAATAACACCTAAACGAGAGCTTTGAACAAAATGCAAGTTATGTGTGAACGACATTATGCTTCTGAATGAAGGAAATTAAAAGGGCCAGTATCAGAAAGGATAGACACTATATGTTCCTATCGGCTACTGAAGTCGTGTGTGAGGTTCGCTTATTACATTTGAACAGTTATTGAATGTAAGGTTTGATTGAGAGGCAATAGCAGTATTGACAGGTTATGGCCAGTACTGAGTAAATTGTATCGGACTGCGATTACGAGGGCTTTGCTCAAATTGGTAGCAATTGGTACGAGGCCTCAGGAACGCTTGGACTTTATAAGTGAGTTGACGGCCAAGAATCAAATGAGAATATGAGTATAGTGTTCACTATCGAGTTTACCATGAAGAAAAAATGCAAAGGCTATAGCGCTTCTATCTTTGGTTGAGAGCGCTATCTTGAAAGGAAAAAGTAAAGAGGTTTGATCTTCTATATTGTAGAACCCATGACATGAACAGGGATGGGTTCTGGATAACTTAAATTGTATTTCCTCTTTGATCGATCTGTCTGAAAAAACTGTGTTTTTAGTACATAGAAAGCGCAAACGCACACGGCATGTACGGTATGTGTTGGTAGAATTGGAGATCAACCCTTTTTGAATTCAAGTTTTATTGAAAACGATGCCATATTCATTTGTTATGAAAAATTTATAGAGCCGTTCTAGTTTTCTGATATTATTATGAGTGTACAGATTTAATTGGTGCATAAGTTGCCAAATTGTTGGAGTATAAAATGATTCGATGATGCGTTTTTAGCATCACATTCACGCATCTGCAAGTCGAAAATTATATTCCTATTTTCGTTCATTTTGTATAGCTGTACGTACTCTGACTATTCAGAAGAATTGGGAAGCTGTCTTTCTAATAGGAGGAATTAAAAAAGTGGGGAGCAAGAGGAGGTAATGAGTTTTAGTTGATAAAAGGAGATAACGTGAAATTATGGAAGGAATGCCGTGCTGGCAATTTCAGGGTGTTACTACAGTAGGCCTGAGAACGCTAAAGCAAGCAAGGCCGAGCGAATGGAAGGTGTGGCTGTCAGAAGAATTGATTAATTTGAAGTAGGATGTGGAGATAGCAACCGTCAATGTCTTGAATTAATTTCTTGCCGTGCAGTAATCTTTTTTTGTGCAGCGTTTACGTGTTGCAATAAATGCTTGAATGGGAAGATATAAATCGTTAATCGTCACATATGCATTACGCGTCTCATACGTTACCAGATATTGAAAGGGGAATTTCTTATGTTTCTTAACTTTATAACCTGTAAGTGCCGAATTGGTTCTCAACAGCCTTCTAAATATAGTGTGTCCATCACTAATAAGTAAAATTGAAAGTACTCAAATACTGAATATGCACTGATCTCTTACTGACCGCACATGCATTTCGAATAACCTTTAGTAATAAGGGGGAGGAACATAAAGCTGGCGCTTAGGAGATGATGGGTTGTGAGGGGGTAGCTGGATGAAAAAAAAGACGAATACTTGATGTATTCACAACTGATGATGTGCTCAGATGAATGGAGAAAATTAATTATAGTACTTCGTTCGAAAGTGAGGGGGATAGAAGTAATAAGAAGGCTTTTGTGACAGTTGCGTGCAATATGTTCGAATGCGTGAAGCTTACGGGGTTTTGCGTAAGCGAAGTGTGTCTTAAGAACTTACACGGATCTTGCTCTGAAACACTTGGATTAGTGCACCACGGTTTGGTTTTTAACCCCATGTTACATATATTTTTTATTCATATAACAATGGTTTACATAAACGCCAGTCCTTAGGTGTGCTGAGATTATATGTACCCTATTAAAAAAGTCGTGTAGCCATGTTTACATACTTGTATAGTGTTTTTTGCTTAATTTTCAGTTTTAGATAATTTTCGAACAATAATTTCAAGTATTCACCGAGCTACAGAGATATTAACGGATTGTTGCCTCGAAGCATTTTGTACTGGAAAGAGTTGAACAAACGCGTCAGAATGAGGAGAGAACGAACGAGCGGATGATTACCATTCCTGCTACAGGGTCAAGTTTTTTCGCTTCGCGTGTGTGTGCAATAGGGCTCTGGGTCAGATAGAGAATGGATGAGCCGACGCTTGTTTAAGCTTCCGTAATCGAAGGAATGTGTTTAGAAACTGTCATGTTTTAAATCTTTACGTTGTGGCGTCACATAAGCATATGCTTGAGCTGCGCAGTTCAAATGCCTGTCCTTTTCAATTGATTTGTGTATATCTTGTTCTTGCAGTTATGGATATGAATGACAACCCGCCCGAGTTCGAGCGTCAGTCGTACCGTTGCTGGGTGACAGAGGGTGCTTCCCGCGGCCATTTCGTGACTTTAGTATCCGCTGTTGACCAAGACGCTGCCGGTGTTGGGCACTTGTCTTATTCTATTGTCGGCGGCAACGAGGAGCAAATCTTCAATATGGAGGCTAACACAGGTGTGAATCATTTTCTCTATTAGCTACTTCGAATCATCTCTATCTTCTTCGAGTTCAATCAAAACCGTATTGTACGAGTGAACTAGTACTATGAACGGTGGAGAATTGATGCTTAGTTTGAACTGAATATTTAATTTACAGTATAGAGCCAACATTGAAATAAAAGAAAATTATTAGCTGGAGGTAATTCAAAAAGACGTGTTTAAAGACGGTTTTGCATGCTTAAGATAGTTTCACTACTCGGAAAGAATACTCGGGTTTTTTTGCTTGCGTTTTTTTAGGATTCTTAATAATGATACGACTTAATGACACATAGTAAAGGGCAAACCATCTTGTTGAGTTGCTTGCTGTCCGCTAGCGCTGGAGATTTTCACTCCGTAAAAGAAACAATGAACTCCGAGAGGTACTGCGAATTTTACGAAATTGTTCATGCTTCTCCGCCACGAGTTCACCATAGGAAAACCTTACGAGTATACATCGGCCTGACTTTGGCCGTAAAGACATCTCACAGAAATGAAGGGGTGGCTCAGCTTGTGTGGTGACTCTATCCTCGACTGAAGTTGCCGGTGCTTCACTTGAACACGGTAGAGAATTTTTCGAATAGAATTGAAGATTAAATTCGGAAAATTAGTGCACACTAATCTATTTTAGATATCTACTGCGAATATGTAACAAAAAAGTTAGAAATCTTTAATTATGAGAGCAGGAACTCTTGTTTCGTTATTCAAGACTCGTTAAGAAGCTATTTAAACGATTAAAGGACGTTTCATTAAGTACTAACAATAATCTTTGTGTTTTTACGAATACTTTTTTCATTACTGAAAGATTTTATTCTCATTGAAAATTTTGATTTTAGTTTTGGAGCCTGATGCCACGTTTCGTTGAATATTTATGCTAACTGATTTTGTTCAAAAATTGGTTTCATCATGATGTTCTAACGTAATAATATTCTTAAATTGATTTTTGACTGTTGCGAGTAATCATTTGGTCATATACGGGGTTCCATCAAATATTCTTTTGCACTTCATTTAAGGAGCCCTTTTATTTTCTTAAGTGGCAATAAAATTTGGGTTAAGTATACTATTATCCGAGTCTGAAAAGCATGGTATGCGCTATTTGTTCAGAGCATGCTGGATTGTCAGTGTGAATATCGAGTACGGAACAATTTCGTCTCACTTGTCAGGCATTGTGAGAATTTGGAACGGCCAGAAGCTGAAGACGACAAATGATCATCGCCTCAACGTCTCGGTCACGGACGGAGTGTTCACTGCCTTCGCTGCTGTCCATGTGCTCGTACTGCCCGTCAACGAGCACACGCCCTTGTTTTCGCAGGATCTGTACACAGCTCGGGTTAGTCTCCTACTAGTATAACTGGAAAATTGCTTATTCATCTTCACTCATAATACATTTTCCCGCAGATTTAAAAGGTTTTTCGCACAATCGAAGTTCTCTCACTATAGGCTGCGCATGCACGAATTGTGAAGTTCATACTTTTAAAAAGGGCGTTACATTGATTACAAATTAAAAAATTCTTGTTAGAACTTAGAAATACCTTTTACGTTGAGTCGTTGCATGCCTGTGTATTTGATAATGAAAAATCTCTGGCATTGTCATTTAACTTGACATGACTCCGCTTCGTTCCAATTATTTTCATTATTATTATTATCTTGCGTTTAATTTTCTTAAAATACAATCAGACTGTTCGCCAGATTATTTCTTTGAGTATGTGTTTCATATAGAAGTATCTGATTATAGTACAATAGTGCATTTGATTTCCTTGATAAAATTGAGAAACTTCTGAACTTGAACACTTGTTTTTGCTTTCAAATCTTAAGGTTGTCTTTTGCAGCTAGTTTTTAGTTTTATGTTCTTCACTTGCGCGTACACAGAAGATATCATAAATTACTTTTTGTTTTCGTAAACATTGGATAATGTCACGTAAGCTATCTTCAGTAATGAAGATTCTAAGCATTCAGTTCCAGTGCTATGCATGTGGAGATGGAGAATGCGCTAAGTGCCTGCTTAACATGACGTACTTCGAAGAATTGATCCCGATGCTTCGTTTTAATTCACACGCATATGTACCAATTTGGTACTCTGTTCATTGCCCCTCGCGAGGTTGGTATGATTTTCAAGATATGATCCGATGTGCCCTTGCTCTCCGCCCTTGAGTTGCGTTAAGTATCCACCAGAACCGTGAAGGCACTAGCAGGAGGACGACGACTGCAGTGCCTTAAGTTAAACCGATTTTTGCGTTATTACAGCAAAGTTGTCTACTGATGCCGAGGGAGAACTTTTTATGTTTCTCGTAAACTTACTAGATGTTGAATCTATTGTGTGACTAGTATTGACGCAGCGATTTCAAACCCACTTATGTTAGTTCTGGTTAAACATGAGTTATTATATTCTTATCTTTACAATAATTTTTGTGGACTGTTGATTAAATATGTACAAGTTTTATTTTATGAATATTAATTTTAAAGTTGAGTAGTGTAAATCATTCTAGCATCGGTCCCACAGTTGATGGCTTTGTTTAGATGAGCTTTTTAACTACAATGTGTTATAATCGAATTTTTGCATTGACTTCACGATTGGATCATCATTGTAATACTTGGTAGTACAATGATCTTCAAGAATGTGAAAATATTGTGTTTATTGGAGTAATTTCAGTTGTTACTCTGCTCCAGGTACTTGAAAATGAACCTGCCTTGACTCGAGTGGCTGAGGTGGTGGCCGTCGACCAGGATCAGGGTCTCTACGGTCAGCTCACGTACCAATTCGTCAGTGAAGAAGCTAACAACTACTTCAGCATCGACCAAAATTCTGGTAATGCAAACATCCTGGTTCGACCTGCGCACGAGGCAGTCATAACCGACAATTATTCGAAATGAATAAATAATTTGAGAGTAACGCGTGTATCTTAACGAAGCTCTATCAAATGTGTAGTGAAGTACAATGCGTCATTTTTAGTTTTCAAAATAAATAGTCCTCAGCGAATATCTTCAATTGTCGTAGAACTTGCAAAACTGCATTTTCTACGAATTTTGTGCTCTAAAAACAGAATTTATTTTGCATTCAGTCACTTGGGGTACTTCGCATCGGTGTTCGAGCACTAGCTTGTCTCGCTACTACAAAATAAGCTCGTTGGGCAGCACAAGCAGCGTATTAAACGCTTCGAAGTCACTCTCAGTGACAGCACTTGCAGTATGCGCATTTGGACGCAAATCTCTTCGTGAAACCGATAGCGCTCGCTCATGTTTCGTGCTAGAATGCGTATGCATCTTGGCCTCTATGTTGACTAACGTGTAGCTAACACATGCTTTTTTAATAACATATTATCTTTGAACTTTGAACTCGATATGAGTGTGTGCTGGTGAATCTTGAGCATTTTAGCAAAAATGTATTCTTCGTCATTTACTTTACAGTATCGGATACGTTTTCCAAGAACGCACTTTTGAAAAGATAATTTTTTGTTTAAATATGTTTATCGAAGGGATTTCGCGATGAGCAAGGGACTCTATTCTTAATCTTTTTAGGTGGTGTTTTATTTCTATTTTCTCAGACATTCTAATACTGATGTTTCTGACTTCTGCAATGGGTCTGTAGCAAATAAAACGTTGCTGGATCGTGATAAGACTACATTTTAGTTTTAATGATTTAACTTTCACCAATTTTTGCTATCTTCGAGAACGAAGTGATAGTAACTGTACTTAATCGATATTTATCAAAATTATTAATGTTGAAGAAATTAGACAGAACTTTTGAACGCTATCTTTCTGTTGCTGTTTTCGTTCCTTATAGTTTATGAATACTATGTAGAGAGCTGGTGTTAACCAAATAATTAATTTTTTTAGACGATAATCATACTTTCGAATAGTTTGGTCTAATTGGCTGGGCTTCTCAATTTATATATTTTTTCTTTTTGCAGGACAAATTTATACAGCTGCCGAGTTAGACCGTGAGGCCACCTCCCATCTGTCGTTCACGATAGCGGCCATTGATGGGGGAGGTCGGAGTGGCTTCTCCACCCTCTCTGTGTCGGTCGACGACGTCAATGATAACAGCCCTGTGTTTGAACTACGAAAGTATAGAGCCTTGATTCCCGTGAACCTCACCAGCGACCAAGTTGTACTTAAGGTAAGCTGCGCTCCTGAGAGTAGAAAGAATTCTGGAAATCAAAAAAGATCGATTCAAAGACAAAGAGTACGAAAAGAGAATAGGTTGCTAAAGGAGGATAGGAAGAAAGACTGCAGAAATTATGCCCAATCGGTAAAGCGTTGCTAAAGCCCCTATTACATGATCAAACTTTCTTTGGCAAACAATGAAGAAAACATGCGAATAGTTTTTTTGTTATTTGTAGCTGCAATTACACCAGCTACGCCAGTCGTACACCCTTTTTTATGAGAGGTAGTTGTGGTGCTCGTGATGCCGAAGCTTAAGAAACAAAAAAGCTACTTTGCTAGGTGTTTACGCGGCCTCTTATGTTAAACGCCTGCCTCTTAAGTACTCTATCGTTATAGCGAATGTGTCTCACTTGCCTTAGGACGGATTATCTTTAATACATTCGATAAGGTCGATGAGAGCAGCGCGCAGCCAATCTCGCGTGTCATCCATCTCACTTCTCGACGTCTCAGGAGACACTGGCTCTGAGTGTTTGGCAGTTTGCGGTTCCTGAGCAACGACTTTTCCAGCTTGCACGAAAACACGTCAACACCGCAAATATGTGCAAAGAGGCAAACAAATCTGCTAGTTTGCAAAGAAAATATGCGGTTTGCCAAAGAAAGTTTGCTCGTGTAATAGAGCCTTAAGCCGTATGGAAAATTTTGATCATTTTGGATGAAATCGAACTAGTAGTGTCGCTGCTATTCAGTGAAAGTCGAGTTTGGATGAGATCAGAAAAAAAAATGGATGTTCAAAGAAATTTTAACAAATACCAACCAAAATGACGATCATTGTAATCATTGTCGTTAATAGACGATAAGTTCGCCATCAGAACTAATCGTCTATACATTGAGCTGTAGGAAAAACTGCGTTTTAACTTTCTTTTTATGGGCCGTACACGAAGATTCTCTATAAATTTATATTCAAGTTTATCGTTTATACACCTCTTGATTGTGCGCAAATAACTTAACCAGCATCAGCCCTAAAATACTGGAAGCTACGAGACGCTCCCTCGTCGCTCCATGTAGTGAGGGCATCGCCACATGGCGTGGGCAACCGCCTGACCTTGTGCCGCCTTTCTGGGACGCCTGTTACAATTTCCATAAAACAACATGGTCTGAAAGCTTTTGCCTGGCCTTTCTTAGGTCCTTGCTATAGAAGAAATCAAGCAAGCATGTATCAAGCATGGAACTTTCGTTCTGCTTAGGCTATATTAGGAAACCACTAGAGCTACTCTTCCCACAGTGTAGTTGCTAACTTATGCGTCGTTCCACATTTGTGTTGAGCTCACGCGAATAAAGTAAAGATGCGGATGATTAATTCAAATTTGCCCATAGATGAACGTTTTTTTTACCTTAAACCACATACGAGTTTTAGCTGTCGTGTGCGAGGAAAGTAAAAATAAAAACTTGTCCTAATTAATTGTCGTACGAGCTCCATAGAACAATTTTATTTCACTGAATTTTTGTTCTATGGTGGCCTGAGTCATTAGTTCGAAATGGAATTGCTTCAATCATGCGCAGGGTATATTTTTACGAAGACTTTTTTCAAGCGTAACAAATTATTTTTGCAGCAAGTTGGTTATGAGCTCGAGGACTTAATCTATGTTCTAGAAACTTTTTTAAAGGGTTTTATTTAATTATTTAATCTATTTCGCCAACTTTTGTTCAGTACTATGCTCTCTGTCCTAATATTTTCCTGTTGAAAAGAGATTAAAAACTCCACATTTATCAAATAAGTTACTCTATTTCAGTGCAAATGGTGCATTCGTAAACACGTGTAAGAAAAAGATAGTTTTAAAATGTGAAATTTTTCACTGTGGAAATTTTTTATATATCGACTTTCAATAATGACGCTCACAATTTATGACCATTTCAGGTTCTTTCCTCTACAGATACTTTATTTTTTATCAGTTAGAGACCGTTTGTTGGAAAATTCTGCATTACTGTATGAGAAGCTGCACTTGTACTCCATGTTCTTTTACTGTAAAGTAGCTTATTCTATGTTAAATGCATTTGTACTCCATGTTACTTTACTGTGAAGTAGCTTATTCTATGTTAAAGGCATTTGTGTTCCATATTACTTTACTGTAAAGTAGCTTCTTCTATGTTAAAGGCATTTGTGCTCCAGGTCACCGCTCATGACGAAGACGATGACACCAACGGAAGCATCTCGTATTACTTTCACTCCGGCACTTCGCAAGACGTCCTGAGTGCTTTCGTCCTTGAAGATCACACAGGAAAGATCACAGTTAGACCTGGACAAGAGCTAGGTAAGTTTAGCTAGTTAAAATCTAAGGGCGTGTCAATTTCACTAGATCTCGATATCGAATTACCGATTTAGGCTGGATTCTGAAATTTCGTCCTATGATTTACTGTAAAATTAATTTTTATTAAATAACGGACTTCGTAAGTAAAAATTGCTAATTCGTTTTTTGCTATACGAATCGACGCTAATGATACAATGTGAAGGTTAGAATTGCGTTTAAGAAATCTTTTCCTGAACATAGAGGGTAAAATTCAACCTCTTACCACCATATATAAATTGCAAGAAAACAAGAGTCGATGATACACATTCATGGACTGAGCTTTTTTACTTCTAACTTATTTCTATTTACGAAGCTCACGTGTAGTCTGATGTTACGCGGCGCCGCCTACGGGAGTAATTGGACGGGTTCGAGGGTCTACCGTGGTATGTTTTTTCAACGTTTTAACAGCCTCGAAATTCGTAACATGTCTCTGTGCGGTCAAAGACTCGTGAGTTCTAACGATGCTCTGAGTAGGTAGAATAGACGACTAGCAAAATAGTTCATATTAAATTTGAAATTACTAAGTCAGCAGCTAAGGACTGGATACGATATGACAAAGACTGCACGCTAGAAGCTGTAACTCGAACCTATGCTAATATAGGGTGTCCGACAAAAAACCGTGCCCTTTCAATAGTGGTTTCCCGTATCATTAATTCCATCATGCATAAAAGTATCATAAGTATTTATTCAAAAGAGATTTACTGTGCACCCTAAAATGCAGCTTACGAAGAACCCTCGAGTTACTCCGAAACAAGAAGTTACGAACTCGTGAAAAAGAGATTCGAAGAAACCTTCCCCGAAAGCACGTCTCCTTCAAAGTGTACATTCACGACACGGTGCAGAAATTTAATCAAGTGGGTACCGTACTCAACTTGAACAAAGGCAATAGTGAAAGATTATAAATCATCAGAAATGAAGGTAACGTTGCTTATATAAGACAAATAATTGAAGACAACCCCGACGTTTTCTGCCGCAGAAATCCTTTAGATTTATCAAAATCATCATTTTCGAGTTGTCCAGAAGAACCTACAATTCCATCCTTATGAAATTGTCATTCAACAAATGCTTTCAGATACAGATTTTCCAAGACGTCTGGAATTTTTTCAATGGTTTTTGAATCGACCAGCGCGATTTCTCAGATGTATAGTTGTAGGTGATGAGGCAGCTTTTCATATGAATGGGGAAATAAACAATATTATAGGCATTATTCTTAAGAGAAATTCCCTCTTGAAAGTGATGTTTTTAATGTTCTATTTAGCTGTGAGGAGGTGTCCGTATAGGCTGGTCTGTGTGGCAATGGAACTGTGATCGTACCAATATTCTACGAAAGAAATCTTACTGGTTAATGTTACTTTCAATTGCTAAGAGAAAGAATAATTCCAGAACTCGTAACAAACTACAGTGATCAGTTCAACGAAATTTGGGGGATGCAAGATGGAGCACCTTGTCTTGGGAGTACTGTTGTTAAAAATTATTTCAGAACCGTCTTTCCACGAAGAATAATGGCAATGAGATTTGAGCCAGATTGCCGCCTAGATCACTGGATTTAAAAAAAAGTCACACGGTGTGACTTTTTTTATGGGGTTAGGTCGAATCAAGCGTTTATACATCGCTATCGCAAACTGAAGACGAGTTAAACACAGCATTACTGCTGAATATGACGGCCTAAAGAACAATCTACTGATGATATGACGTGAAGAGAAAGCTGAAAGACAAATGTAAGAAATGTCTCGACCCGGATGGCCGGCAGACCAGATGGTATCTTATGGTCCATTTTACTTCTCTTAAAAACTTTATTTCTTGAAATTTGAAGTTTTTTATAACCCTTTTGCAGTCTAGAACATATTACTGCGTCAAACTAAAAACTAGACATTAAAATCGGTTTATAAATTAGCATATTATACATTTTTAAAGAGAGGGTTTGGTTTTTATGGGACATTCTTTATAGTAATTCCTATACGGAATGCCGATAGTGCATCCATCCACTAGAATATCAGGACCAATTGCTCTGAACGAGCCGAATAAATGCCGTTACAGGATTTAGATACCAATTTAAAATAACAAATGAAAAATCCCAACATCTAATTTAAAAATTGCTCTATACGTGCCTCTAAAATCATTTAAATAGAATTTAGAGAACAATCTAACTCGTACTCTTTGAGCAAACCGATCGCATGTACAACTATTACAGCATCTGTTAGAACTCAGGATGACCTCACGACAAATGAACAGTCGTCAAGCCATTTGTGCATTACTCAGTTTCATAATATATACGAAATAGGACGATTTGTAGGAAATCTAATTCTAAGGATAAAAAGTAATTCCAACGTGATCACGAACATTGAAGTCACTAAAACACAGAAGTTTCGGATCTTAAAAAATTGATCTTTAGTGTCTCAAAAAAGAGTAATTTTTGAATAAAATTATACAAAAAACAAAAATAAGACATTACTCTAAAACATACACAATAAAAGTATAAATTCAAAATCCCTATAACTTCTAACCCAAATTTGGCAACCTTCGATTGCCCAGTGTTTACGAATCAGTTCACTCTGGGCATAGCGTTAACACGCGGTATATTTGTCAAATGAAGCAATGGTAGATATGCATAAGGCTTACGGTGCGGCCAACGGCAATGCTATAGGCACTTCTAGGTTGTATCAGGAACGTTTTCAGATTCGATATTATTCTGGACATCGCATGTTTACAAACATGACCCACACATCGTTTTTCAACACTCGTAACTTCAGGTAAGAGGATAACCCTCCTGAAGTGCATCTGTTCAATTACCAATATCGGCTTAGTGTCAATGTGTAGGGCAGTATTGTCAGGGACTATCTTATTGGGCCATATCTGATGCCGTTTGCTGTAAATGGGCCAGTTTATGTCGCGTTTCTAAGTGTCGTATTGTCTGAACTGCTGTAGGATGAGCCTCTTGGCATTCACCGTCGAATCTAGTTTGAGCACGGATAGAGCTCCGGCCCATTCCTACAGGAATGCTCGCCACCATCTAAACAACGCTTTTCCGAATTGAACGCTAAGGTGTAATGGACTAGTGGTATGGCCTGCAAGATCTCCAGACAAGAGTCCCTAAGTTGAATTTCTTTCTCTGAGGCTACATGATATCATGGATTTACGAAACCCTAGTGGAGTTTGAGATGAATCTTGTTGCAAAAAAAGCAATTGCAGCATTCGCAGATGAACCAAGACATTTGTATCGTGTCCAGCAACCCATTCGAAAGAGGTACCAGATCTGCATTGATGCAAGGGGCAGTCATTTCGAACCATTATTGTAAAGTCTGTTCGATAGAACATCTGTTTCTCGGATATTTGTTTCATTTACCATTATGACATTTCTCAGGAACGGAAATGTTTTTAACTGGGTATCAAGGTTGAATTTTAAACTTCAGTGCCCTGAAAACTTTGGAGTTTTGAAATATTTAGTATGCATAAAAAGTGTTTATTTTCCGTGTCTCTTCCTACTGCCATAGTTTTTACCTCTCATTTTTAAGACCCTGCATATCCCAGATATTTGAAATGCTTCCCAGTTTCACGACACATCCACGTCCACGTAACTCAATGTCGACTGTGCGATCCTGTTACAGTCAATTGTTCCGTGAGTTCTGCAAATCCGCAAATTATTTTTCTTATGCGATTTCATGATAGTGTCAAATGTCCTTCATGGGTCAGATCGAACTATCCTGGATATTGTTAAGTATGAACGTTCCATATCGACTTGGGAACTGTTTTAACCGTACAAATTATATTTCTTTGCGTTGCTACATATCTATCATGTTTTTCTATATGTTTTTATCAATTATGTTTATCAATCAAAGAAACTTCGGTATATCTTATTTAGCGTAGCCCCCACAAGGGAAGAAATATTGAAGAAAAGTCTGAAAGATTTTTAGTTTGAACGTTTCGAGATTTGGCTCATTCTCAGCAAAATTTGTTACACGGGACTTATGTTTAATTGATGCCCGGGACTTATGTTTAATTGATAGGGAATCTCGCTTGCATTAGCGAGACTGAAAGATGCCCGAATAAATAAAAAAAACAATACAAACTTACACAAGTAATTGTTTACCATTCGACATTTTCTGCACAAACATACCCCACTTTCAATGAAACGGATTAAAAAACAGGAAGAATCCTAAACTATTTACAGTACAGGATGGTAAAATGGAAATAATATGTCATAATGATGAACAAAAGAATACGCTAATAGTTGAAGATTTGTTGAAGACTCAGCTTGTCAGTTCCTGAAGTCTTAAGCTTATGAATGTACAGTGACTCCAAAATGCGTTGATCAAAATCAAGTGAACAAGAATCTAATATTTTAAATTTACTATTATCAACAATTTGGTCGCATGATCAATTATTGTGTTACCTAATATTAGATTCAAAAGAAGAACTTAACGTATGACCAGTTTGACGACTCCATCCAGCATACTCTGCAATCTACATGAATAATGTTCAGTGTGTTGAACCCACCTATTTCGCTGCGTAATGCGCATAACTAAGTATGTATTTAACGGAAGATCGTAACCTTAGACAAATACAGCCTTGCAATGGAGGAGTGAGCCAGTTTTACGTTTATTAACTTAAATAATGTTTAGAAAAATGCCAGGAAAAATTTTGAAATGAGATGTAAGAGCTCTTTTCTCAGTTTGTCAAACTAAAGCCAAAATAAGGAATACAAAGTGAGTCCAAGTTACATTTTTGTTAGAAATGTAGGATGAAAATTTCATCTTAAATAGGAATTTAATGATTGACTCAAATATAATAATTGAAGGAAACACATTCTTCTTAGACAGAAATTCATGATAGAGATACTTATAATTATAATTTGAGCATACTCTGTAAGCGCATGTTATAACAGTTATGAAACTTTTCTTTACCCACTTTGAACAAAAGCTGAAGAAACTTTTATCTAAACTCATAATAAATGGTTTATTGTGTATAGAAGCATAAAATTTGTTTTTAGATCAATACACACAGATGTCTTGAAAACTTATATGATTATTTCGATCTAATTCTATTGTAAATTTAATATTAGGGTGTTCAGCATTCAAGTATTCGAGGAACAATGGGATGTGAGTTTCACTTTCAACGTTTGTAGAAAATTGGTCAGAAGTTAGACGGACATATTTGTAGCCTTATCAATCGCACCATTATTGAATACAATTCGTAAGTAATTTTATGAGAAATACTTGACCTCTAATTTTTTTCCTGCTGTTTTATAGTAGCCTTTGTACGATAAGAGTACATAATTTACTCTTAGCCACCTATCTACTGGTTTTGTGAAAAATAATCCAATAACGTAATTTATATTATTTGTTGCAGAGTTTTTATGCTATCTTGGGCCGTGTGTTGAGCGGATGATTACTCGTTAAGCTTATATTTATGGTTATTAATGCATTCATTCTGGTTTAAATGGTATAATATTTTGATCACAGATTACTCCAATATTTATTTTACACATCCTCAGACGTGTAATCCTATATCATGTTCAAAAGTGATTAAGCTAATGTAAAAAGTTTTAAAATAATAGGACTGAAAATCAATGTTATAAATCCAGCCCTGTCTCATGTCTCTGTATCGATTCTGATTTGCGAATTCTCTCTTCTTGATGTCATTTATTTAATGTTTTCATTTTTTAATTGAATATGGCGGACTTGTGCAGAGTCAGGAAGCGTGTACGAGTTTGCCGTGGAGGCCCGCGACGGTGGGACTGCAGCCGGGGGGCGCAGCGCTGTGTGCACCGCCGTCGTACGCGTCGCCGACGAAGTGGGAGCTGTGCCAGCCTTCCACTCCTCCGTCTACCACTTCACGGTCCCTGAGAATGCCACCATCGGTGAGGAAATGCTTCCGAGCGTCCGAAGCTGTGCAGACGTTCACGTATTCAAATAGACTTGCCTATGAATGCCTCGTGAAAAAGCTGGGCCATGACGCATCATAATCTAATCGTAGTATCCTGCGTCACGGAGTCGCTTAGTTGCGATAGTTGTTTGATGTTATTTGAAGCGCAAAGTGTGGTAAAAATATAAAAATTGCATAAAATATATCAAGCTGCAAGGTATGAGGGGCACAGTCATGGACGTTAGAGAAGTTTAGAATTGAAAGCGTCTTGCATCTACAGGGTGCGTACGGTATCTGAGGGCCAACTTTTATTAAAACAGCACGCATTAAACGATTCTTTTGAATTTTCGTTGACATGAACTGACCTCGCCTAAGAACGTATGATTTCTATCTGAGGTCTTTATGAACAACATTCCTTATTGTTCCTTCAGACACTTGAAGATCTTTGGCAAGATGTCGCATTGACTTCCCAGGATTTTCGGTGATCATGCCATGCACTCTTCTGACAAACTCAAGTATTCTGAGTGAGTCAGAGCGTTGGCAATGCTGTTTTTTTTCTCGTGGCCAATTCATCTCCATTTTTTTCACTCCGCTCCGTTCTAACTTTGCTAACGAAGGATCTGGCGACTTTTTGAAATCTTGCAATTGCTAAGGTGCTGTATTTCGCATTTATAGACACTATTATAGCGTGTTTTTTCATTTCATTAGCTATGGTAGTATCTGCCATGGGATCTTCTGAAGTAAAAAATACATTGATTATTATCGGATTAGTTGAAATTACGAAAATGTAAATGTCCTGGGATACTTTACGCAGCCTATTATTGAAAACACGATTGGGAAGAAGAAGCGAAACCTCAACTACTTTGAATATTAGAATGTAATCGATCAGAACCCGATACTTTTGCGTGTGCAAAGCGTCTTTGAAAAATCAGGAAGAAGAAGTAAGGGGAATGCTATCAAAGACACAGCGAGATTTTGTTGGATGTTATGACCCGAGCGCTCGACGAGTCAGAGAACATTTGCTTGAGGGCGTAAGTTTGGAGATATTTCACAGGCCAGTATAACTTAAAAATATGTTCCCTGCGTATGAGGAACCTGTTGTACCTCGGACCCTATGTATTTAGAGATCTACACTATAGATTTAAATTAGAACTTACACTTTCTCTGAACTACCAAAAATAGTTTCCTGGAAAATTTACAGAAAAGGCTAGGACCAGCCCTGGGTTCCAGGTACGACAAATTCCTCTACAGATATAGGCTGCATTTCGCCACGACGTCAGCCGTACTGCTCTTGCCACCTCAGTCTGCAACTACAAGAGGTTGTGAGTGTTGATTGATGGTTGTCCTCGAGCTATCAAGGTGATAAATCGATGAGGCACATGTTGTGCAATACGTAAAATATTTGGGTAAACTCGATGGTTTTTGAAAACTCAAAGTCTTACTTAACGCGCGTGCAATAAAATTGTTGACCCACAAGTGTACAATTACCAGCAGTGGAAATTATCATACTGGCAAACCGGTGGCCCAATGCGCGGGCAACGTGTTAGCGCAGTTCTCTCTTTAGGATTATAGTGCGAAAGATGATCCGCACCGATGATGCGGTAATCAAACCAACTGAACTGGCTGGCCTATGAGATGGGTAACCCCGGTCAGGGCCAAGAAGTTAAATTGAAAGCGAAGGTTGGAGTGAATCAACGAAAAATGCCGTATGTAATCAGCTCTCGAAAGGAAGAGTGCTTAGTGATGTAATCATTCCACTCACTTTCGTTCTTTATTTAATTTGTAAGCGACTATATCATAGTAATAAGCTTTTTAAATTATAGCACATGCCAAAACTTTGTATAACAATTATTTTATTGTTTTGAAATTGTATTCAACGTACTGGTTTTCATAAAAAAAATTCTACCAATAAACCTGCGCTTCTTCACGTGCGTGCAAAATTGTTACCACTATTTTGTTGTGAGTAAGTTTCGACTAAATGAACTGACATCTCTTGCAAAAGAAAGACACATGCACTGCAAAAACCTGTATCATGACCCTGTATCGTGCAATGCCCCTGCGCACAATTTGTGTCACACGACGAAATAATGTGCTGCTTCGGCTGAAAATTTGCTTTGGTAAGACTCAAATTTGGACCTTAACCGTCCTGATATCGAATACAATTGCTTATGGGAACATTTAATTTTTGCTTAATAATGGTCGTTTACTTCCGGTATTCTTCCTAAAATATAAAGACAATGTTCGACACTCGAATTATAGATTATAACGTGATACTTGAATTTGATTGAACCGTTCATGGGCAGGCTCAGAACTAGCTTCCGTACAAGCGATATGGCCTATTGAAAATGTGGAGCTGGACTATTACATCGAGTGGGCAGACGAAGACCTTTCAGCTCCACTAGCCGTTTCAGCCACGGGAGAGCTCATCCTGTTCACCATCCTCGACTACGAGCAGTGGCAGCGAGCCACTCTTCTCGTCACTGCTGCTCCCAAAGACTTCCCTGAGCTGGCCATATCAGCGATTGTGTATCTCCAAGTTAGTTGTGTCAATTAGCTTATTATATTTGGTTGAAACGTGTGTACCTCTAAGAGACTCGTAATAAATTGTGTATTATAATATAGTAGGTACGTCCAAGTTCATGTCTCCCATATTCTATCATGATGAGTGTATGCGTTAATATGGAAGAATGTCTGGTAGTTTTTTTACTATTCGGCTACCGTCATGCTGTTTTACATCGGCTAATTTTCACAGCTAACATTGTAGTTGAGGTCGCGGGCAAGAATATTGAATTCATTAACGGAAGTCGGTTGGCGTCCTCTTCTTCGGCGTGATTTGTTCATCTAAGACTTTGAATCCCTGCTAAATGTCATTTGAACATGAAAGTATGTGCACTTGTTTGTTTTGAACAAATATTATTTGTTTATAATTGGTTCCGCTTATCTTAAATAATGTGTGGTATTTTTCTGATTAACTCACATATTCGTAATCGTTTTAAAATGGTGCACTCGTACACCATGTTTAAGAAGGTACACGTGCATGTATTTCTATATTTTGAAAAATGACCACCTCTTCCACTCGAAGTCTGGGTTCACGTTTGTCTCCCAAACTGAGATGGTGAACTAGCTTTTCCAAAAAATTTCGAAAAAATAACTTTTTCCAATGAAAAGTAAATTTAAGATATTTACCACGTACAGTTGATACGTTCTTGCAATGGCAAATGCTTCTAAGTCCTGTCGTCGTATAATTACATAAGTTGGGTTCTCTTTAGCTTTTCCCGAGAAAATTCATTACAAGTTCCCTCACATTAACATGCATATTCTTACCAGTAATTTCTATGTGTTTATTCGTTACATCGCGCGCTGGTCTATGGGTGTTAAAATTTTCCTATCGCGCTGGTAATAATCGTTCTTTAAAGCCTCGCATTTCTACTACGTAGTTGTTAAAGAGAAATTTTTTTTTTGGGTCCAATCTGTTCTGGAAGATTCTTGCAAGTGTTTCCTGTACAGACAGATACAGTGAATGCAGGGTGTTTTTTCTGATGTCGAAATCTCACTTAGCAATATGTGCTCGACTTGATTAAAACACTTTTCTAGATGTTCTCATTATTTTGAATTCGAACATTTCATCTTAGGTAGTTTTATTCTGTATAGTATTTCATGTCAATTTTAGTTGATCGCGTAATATTTCTTACGAACCGAGTTAAATAAGTGCAGTAGTTCCAGAATCAACTGCGTAGGTTAAGGCCCGTCCACACTATCAATCTTTGGAGCGGATTTGGTGTTC
>VOMN01046501.1:0-55165 GCA_014899125.1 Orchestia grillus | reverse complement strand
TGGTCATCACTATCGTGGTCATCACTATCGTGGTCATCACTATCGAACACATTCCTATCGTGACCATTGCTCACATCATGCGTGACTCCAGCCGTGCATGAGCGCTGTCGCTCCGCCTACGTATCATCACATATTTCTGGTGAAGTTAATTGGAATCTAGTACTTGTTTGGTACTGACCATAATGGTATTAAAACTTAAATATGCTTTATTATGAAGTTCAAAGTTGAGCAACTGTTTTTTTACTGAAATCGAGCATGAAACGGAACATAGCCGGCAAACGATTTCCGCACAAGCGGCACCTCTGAAAAAGTGAAACAACATTAAAGTTATTACACAAACAAAGTTGAGCGTAATAAATGCTGAAGTAAAGGATGTAAAATGAAGGAAATGATTGAGCACAGTTTTTACACAAGGAAGTAATCAGAGAAGATTCTAAATTCAGAAACAACACAAGCCTCGAAACTAAAGTTCCCCGAGCAAAACATACGACGATCCAATTTGCTTACAATCAAAAACGATTGATCGAAAATTGTTAGGTCGAATCACTTTCATGTGGCAAATGAAATGAAATTATCCCAAAATAGGAATGCTTACATTATTGCACAATAAATGAAATATTCGTTCATGAACACAGGCATATTTTTTTTATTTTTTAGTCATAATGTACGAGTAGCTTAGGTAGCTGAGAAAATTACAAATGTATTTGAGGTAGCTTCGACAACTGATATGCATGATATACATCGAGTGCAATAAATACCCAAAACATGGTTGAAAGTTTAGCCCAAATAACTCAATCTTCTTTTCGTCTTACCATATATAGTATACAGCGTCCCAAAAACTCGCAGATGTCTCCTAATGTACCATGGAAAAATTTAGGCGATTTCTGACAAGAACAGATTTCAACAAAGGAGTTTTTCTTGCTGCGCGATAACAGAATCTTTAGTCCCTGCTCGAATTGTTATTTGTGAGAGCATTTGTCCCAGCCACTTCCGAATCACTTTGAAGTTCAGATCGAGTCACTCGCGGATTCTCCTAGACTTCAATAGCTATATGTTTAGCAACACGATTTGAAATTTTAGATTGACGCCCTGAACGTGGTAGACTGACGGTTGACTGACGTGACGTGAACCGGCGAATCGTGTCGTCAATGGTTGAGATTAGTATTTATGCATAGATTAAATTTTGCTATAGCCCAAACCTTTTTTAGTAACTGAACAATTACTTCCCGAGTCCCAGCCAATTCTTTAGCCTTCATCGTATTAGAATTAGAATTTTGCACAGTGAGCCACTCCTCAGGCAGCTCTCAAACACTGAGGTCTGCTGTAGAAGGTAGACTACGTATATTATTTTTGTAGACGGTTTTACAACATTCCTGTAGCGTAAACCACTCTGGAATGTTCAGGGCTATTTACTACCAGATTTAGAACTAATTTTTTGGGTGCATTGGGTACGTTTTGAGGGGATAATTTTAGACTTTTGTTTATAATATTTCGATGCTTTACTATTTGCTTTACCATCGGCTTATACCGATTCAGTATTCAGCGTAAAAAATACGGAAGATGTTTAATTTTCAAATGCATTGCTGCTTTGTAACTATGATAAATAAAATTTCGACCATGAATCAGATATAAATTGCACTTGGTGTATTCTCAAACTCATAATTTAAATGATTGGCTATTTACATGCTGAATTTTCTCACATCAAGTGCACGAGAAGCGAACATAAATGCGATTGAAGTTAGTGAGACATCGACAAGAAGTTTGCCAGCTCGTTTTTACCATCTGCGCTATCTGGGAAGCATCAGAGATGTGCGAAAATCGGCAAGATCTAATCGAACGACTGTGACGTGACGAACAGACATTGGTGAAACAAAATCATAAAACGACCACTAGGGCTAGAAAAACGAGCCATAAACGGTACTTCTTCTTCATTCCAAGAGAGAAAAAGATCCTCGAGAACCATAAGGAAGGGATCCAAAAAATATTGTAGTGCAAGAAATGCTTCGCTGGGACTCGTAAATATGAGAAAAAGGCACACTCATGTTCTAAAGCCCACTGGACAATGGAGCAGTGCATCGTCGACTCTGCCAGAGATTACAAGTAGTATGTCAAGACAATGCAGGAAGAACCGATACGTCTGACTCTTCCAACGGCCATTGTTGAATGTTTCCGAGACCTTTGCGTTCTTAGCTGGAGATTGATTCAAAGATTATGTGCCAGCTGCCGCTCAAACTAACTAGTAAATGTAGTAAAGGCAAATCGCTTCAGCAATTCGAGATACGATAATGTCAGCTATTAATCCATCACACATATTTTCTCATTGTTACCCCCATGATCAAAATGAAACGATGCACAAGAAAACGAATTCGCCTCAGTAAGTAAGAAAAATTCATTATTTCACCGATTAGACGATCTTGTGAATTTCTTCATTCAGCAACGAAGATTCACATCACAAAATTTCTTCAAACAAACGAATTTAAACGAACAAATTTGTAGCATTACAGTATTTTAAAAATTCCTGAACATACACAATAAGAGCCCATATAATTTATACAACTTTGAAGAATTCAAATGTGTTTCTGAGCAGAGATTCAAACGCAGTCATTATGAGAAAGCTGTCCGTTGCATCTCAAAAAATACGGAACGAGTTCTCAAGATGATTTTGTCAGATAAGACGAACAAAATAATATCAATAAATATTCGCAGTTTTCAAGATCCCATAACCAATAACAACCTGGAAACATTTTTTTTAGCAATGAACCTACCCCAATAATTCGAAGCTTTATTTATCGCCCCCAATATATCATTTTAAATCGCATGACAGAACGCTAAATTTAGTGACTCGAAATTTTTACCGTCAGAGGTGCGACTAAAAAAGACACGGCAACGTTATTTAGCTCTCAGAGTACAACCCTCAGAAAAACCCGAGCTCAGCGAAGAGAAGCGCAGTTGAGAGAAAATCGCAAAGAAAAAGAACTGGGTACAATTAAAGAAAAAAAAATCAGTCCGGAGGGTGCCATTAAAACTTCTAGAAATTTCGCCCTCCACACATGGGATGGCGAGGCAAAAATGAACATGGAAATTCCGTTAGGCTCTTATTTAACAACCATTTTCTGCATTCATGGCTCAACCATGAATTTTAGAGCCATAATTAAGCACAGCCTAGGCTTACTTCGGATCTCAAGCAGTAGAAAGTTCTATTCGCATAATTCTTGTTCTACACCAACGGAATTCTGCAAAGTAACAGCAAGCAGACAACGCTTCTACCATTGCAGGAATGAAATATATATTCACCGACATGTTCACATGGTGCAGTAAGTTTGTTCGCTGAATATTGATCATGTTAAGTTCAAATACAAAAGAAACACAGTAACCATTTACGTATTTTCTTTCTTCGAATAAGAATAATCATGACGGAAAAGGGTACACTTTCCCGTAACAAATTTCTTAATGTCCCAAGAGTCCTGCAGTGATGAATATAAAGCAGGAAAAATTGTTTCACGAACTCATTTCTGAAACGAATAAATTACAGCGCCTGCTGTAAGTTAAATTCTTCGACTTCATACATAGTTGTATTTTGAATTGAGTTTTATGCGCTCCATGCACCGCATCAGGAAATGAAATATACACATGGTCAAATTTATTACATGGTGCTTTTGGTAGAAAGTGGAACAACACAACATAATAAAGAACTGAAGTTGAAGCATAAAAATTAAATCGCTCGAGTGAATCTAAATTTGCTAATAACATTGAACTAATACCATAAAAGGAACAGTTTGAAATATTAATTTCCACAGTAAAAATTATCTTCATAAACAGAACTTGCCGGGCTTTAAGTCGGATCTGAATTTCTAATATCGAAATGTACCCATTATAAGTAATAATGTTTTTTATGCATTTTTTAATAAAAAGTTAGTAATCATCGCCAAATTCCCACTGCATTCACTTGCGGCATTGATTTAAGCGACCCATGTGAAGTCGGACGTGCTTCTGAAAGGTCTCCGCTCCTACAAAAGTTGGTTCTGATTCATATTGTTTACACTTAAATAAATAAAATACAAATAAAACCAATGATAGATTACTTTCAGGGGCGAGTTTTCGGACCATCCAGCACATTTGCCGTAATTTGCGTGGGAACAACGAACAGGTTTCAGAGGGTTTGTACTCGCGAAAGTTGAAATATATTACAACTTGTGTATGAAACACGGTCGTCCTCTGATTTAACGCAGTAGCTTTACATATTCTCACATATGATCCTTGAGCGTTTTGTAATCATCGGAAAGTAATACCAGGTATTAAACATTGTAAATATTCTACTCAATCAAAATCATTTTACATGGTGATGAAATTTTCTTAGTTAAGTAATTTCCCAAGCGGATGAAAGTACTTTCAAGATAATTCCCAGTGAAACTACAGATATTAGAAAGTTCATTCATTTACGACTTATTCCTTTGCCACAATAATCCACATGGTATTTCAATGATGGTTAAACTTGACATTTCTTTATTATTTTCCACATATCATTCGATGGAAAAGGGGTCACCCAGCTCCTGCCGGACACTTGCCGATCTCACAACAGTTTTTACGAGGCGGCTGCGTGCTGAGACCCTCAGAGGCGGGAACTGCTGCTCGCCTCGACATAACGGAAGGAGACTAACCGTGATATCGATAATTGGCCATATGCCGAGAATCTGCTGCTACGGAGAAAGACGGAAAAATTATTGCCCTCGAGATGACCATGACGTGACAAGGAGGTGACATTCAGGTCAGAATAAAGTAGCGAGATAAAAGTGGACGACGCTCGGTATAAAGTTATATGGCGAGGAGCTCTTGTTTCCATTCCTAAATTGGGCAGTCCCGTAAAGAGCTCTGAATTTTATTGCACGCATTCGCAATGCAGTGCATTTAAAAGAAAACTTTTCTGAGAATTCTCATTACTTCCCGACTAACTGTCAAAAGTGACGACCTTAACTGGTCTGAATAAAGAAGAGAGAACTCATTGTTACTTATACATAATATGTCGCAGCAATGGAGGGGCCACTGAGCCATTGCACTCGTGGATATCTTATTTCGTATCGAATTATTATAGGAAGTGCTTCAGAAATGAACTCCCATACAAGAATGATTTAAATGATTCAATGATTTAAAAATCAATAATGATTCACGTATAAAAGAATAAATGCAAATAACCTTGCAAGATATAACAAATTTGCAAGGCTTCTCTCACACCTAAGAAGCCCCACTAACTTCGAGTGACACATTATCCGCCAAACAAGCCCCTGGAGGTGTCATTGACTATGAAGCGAGGTAGACGATGACACAGCTATATACCGACACACTCGCTCGATTCACTAGTTTCCTACAGGCTTTCTTGTCGACCTTGAAAGGCTTTCCTCAGAGGCAAACTGACAGGTTTTCAAATCAGGATTCCGAACCCGAGTTTCCAGTGTAAGTTCCGAGGCACACGTCTCCCATGCGTTGCGGTTCAACTACAAACGCTGGAGTACGCGGGACCGGTTTGGAAAACGTGTTCAGTTTGCAAGTGCCCACGGGAGTGTTGACTGTTGCCGGGGATGAGTTTTTAGATTTTGACAAACGGGATCGGTAGCTGGAATGGACTACTGTTTTTTATAACCGTCTTTATCCACTTAGCAGAAGATACTCGGGATGAATTTTGCACGATTGAGATGCTGAATATTCCGTCCTGACGAAGTTAGTTTTTAAACACAGCAAGTAACCGTAAACTACCAACAACATATCAATCACTTATAGAGATACAGAGAGCCATTAAGTAATCAATATAGGAGTAAAGATATCGAAAAATAACGAAGACATTACGTGTTACGACCTCAGTAATTCAACACTGATCAATCTCCCAAATAAAATGGTCTGTCAAACCAAACAGGGGCTGGAGAGGTTGTGCTGTGTTGTAAACATGAAAATTAGGCAGTGTTTAGAGCTCTTACTATGTTGCCCAGAGAAAAGATTTTAATTAACGAAATTGAATCCAGAAAAGCATCATTTAAGATAGGTCTTTCCAACAGATACCTTAACCATTTGAAACATATGACCCTCAAACAGTCCATAAAAATAAAGCGAAATAGTTTTGGCAACAAATGTACGTAGAATTTCTCTTCTGCTCATACGAGAAATACATTTATAAATGAAACCGAAAATCACAACTAAAATTTATTCAGCGAAGAGGTCG
Source organism: Orchestia grillus (assembly GCA_014899125.1). Taxonomy (NCBI): domain Eukaryota; kingdom Metazoa; phylum Arthropoda; class Malacostraca; order Amphipoda; family Talitridae; genus Orchestia; species Orchestia grillus. The sequence continues at coordinate 48,957 of VOMN01046501.1, read as the reverse complement.
GCAAACAAAATGAAAAAAATTAATCGCTTGAAATGCTTGCCCTCCTTGTTAACACCAGGTATGTAACGAAATTACCACTTCAAAATGTTCCTAAGTTAGAAATGTAAGTTTTCATTCCTTTGTGACCAAAAAACAAAATGAAAAAATTATTTTGATGGTAGAACTTTGATACTTCGGTCAACATGAATTTTTAAAAAATGCCTTTCTTCAATGTCGTACAAGTAATAAATAAAATACAAGTACATACTATGAAAATGCAAACTTTCGTAGGCATAATGAGTAATTTCTATTGTTTTGTAACAACTGGAGTTTGACCAAATCATGTTAGAGTAAGTAATCAGCTTCCATCAACTAAAGTCACCTAAACGTGTCGTCGCCCCAATCATCTTTTGTTTCACTAGCCAGAGCAGTTCCTGTTGCTGACAGTAGGGTTGTTATCAGTCATGAAGATGGTCATCATGATACCCCATCTTCTACTTAGCTTTTTTTGCAGGGTACAGTAATAATTAAAAATTTTGAGTAACTATTTTCTTTAGCTGAATGAAGCTTCTGTTGAGTTACTTGATCTGATTTTTTTAATCTTAGCTAAAATTTCATATAGCTGTTCAATTTTCTATTACGCTTTAAATAATTGTACTGATAATCGTTTTTCCTAAATTTAAGAGCACACTTAACCATAAAAATCTAGCATGTTTGAAAATCCGGTACTACTCCTGGGGCAGCTCGGCGAACTTCTAAACGCCCGTCTGTACCGTAATAGCGCAGTAATCAGGCCTCGGAGAAACTAATAAAAAATGACCCAAAAAATTGAAGTTGAGATTCTTAGAACACAAATTATTCATCAGCTCAGCAAGTTCTAAAGTATGAACCGAATCAGTCATGCTAAATCCAAGCTGCTCCGGTACGCGTACGATGGAGCAGTACGGCTCGTGCAGCGCTCGAATATTCGTGAGTATGACACTTTGAGACCGGCACATATAGCTTCTAAATTCACACAATATGGTAGTTTTATCATTCCAAGTGTAGGCTAAGCCGAGACTCAGGTGTCCCTATAGAACTCAAAAAGTTGAACAACAACGCCAAGTGTTTATTGCACCAAGTTGCTAACATCTGGTGAAAGATTTGCGTTATCTTAAAACAGACTAATAATTGGTGCTGTATAAATCAAGGTAAGGACATCCTCTTCCTCGTGTATTCTTAAACACTTGAAGCGATCATTCCATTACGATAGCTCTGAAAATATACTTCGTTAATTGCCTTCTACAAACAGTAGAAAACTTTAATTCGAGATAGTAAGTTCTACGAACTGTGTGAAAATTCATGGGCCTATGAGAAATTGAACAAAATGGCTTTGGCGTCAAAATGCACCAAAAATTTATTTAGATCCAGAGGAGACATCCACAAAGAAAAGTTTCACTAATTACTAGATGTGCACATATAGTTTTGGGCATCAGTTATAATCATATTTCTTCGTAATTCCGTTACAGAGTAGCTTAAGACGTTTGTTAATTTTCACGACTGAAATTTAATTTAATTCACTATTTCTTAAATTATTATCTGAAAAGTGAATGAACAAGAATCCAGCTGTAGCTATTTTCAAAATATTTAATTGCTAATTTAAAACGAAAATGGAAATACATTCAAGTAGATTCTCTGACAACATCATTGCTGTGTCCCGCATGTTCTGTGTTAAACAAGAAGGAAGTAAAATTACGGCCGACAACATGAAAATGCCTTGTATATATCCCGTAAATCATGATAAAGATGAAAAATGAGAACAGTTCAAATTACACTTCACTTCCCATCAACTAATTCAAAAATATGAATGCAAACGAGGTCTAGGGAGAAAGCGTCCTAAACGGAGTCATGTACAATTGCAAATCAATGAACCCACATTGCTTTCAGTATTATGCACGTGCACAGAATAAATAAACTCATGGTCTATTCACGACTGCAATTCCATTGTTGAAGTCTCGAGGCAGTCATTAAGATCGCCTAATTTAATACCTGTCACTTTGAGACACCAAGGCAATCGCGATGCTCCGTAGGAAGAATTCCTTCAGAGAAGCCCCTAGGCGAAGAGCCGAGTTTCTTCCAAGTTGCGAATGCAAAGAACTCGTAACTGTTGATGGGCTGTCATACCGTTTTAGGGGGCCAACGATAGCATAGTAATTATAACTTACTTATTGATGATCGGTAGCTCAAGAGCGAAGCAAAACCAGTAAAAATATGAAAGGCATTGTAATGGACTCGCCGTAGAGAAGAGTTGAGGGAATAACCTTGGGATTGAGGTGATGTGATGGTATGAACTTTTCATACTTTCAAATGCAAACGGATGTATCAAATCAACAGACAAGGCGCTCATAACAGAAGAGGAAAGGACTTCCATGAACATAGAAAATTAACCTACACGAATTTGGATTCATCAACTCACAGAGAATCTGTTCTTTTACATGCATAGTCGTCAAATGGCAATTGCTCAAAATTGATCTCATTCGAAAGAGGTTCATTTACGAAAACATTTAGCGTACTAGACTTCTTTTATTCGACGTAGATAAAGTTCATCGAAAAATAAGGGAGATCAAACCGGGTCACCCCTTAGGTTTAGGCAAGTATTAAATTGACCAAGAAAATAACGGAGAACTACCTAAACTAAAGCTGCCCCTGCAATACTGCGGTACTGACGTGCAACATACGCAAGATATTCCTCACCAACGATCATACTCGGTCCGGTCACTTACTCAAGTAAGTTCAAACCGAAAGTAGGAAAATGCACAACCTGGATATTCGATGTTAAGTGATGGTCATAGATAGCATGATTTATAAAAAAGAGCCTTTATTAATTTCAACACGTTTTTCCGTTGGGTTTTCAATGCCTTACAAATACTGGTGTGGTCAGGGATGTGAGGAATGTGTGGTTTAAACTTGCTTTTCCAAAGGAAGTACTCACTCGTAACGTGAAAATGCCTTCCTAAGCCTAGGTTCGAACCGGGGTTCTCTCGGTTACGAGGCCATCACCATCACGCTACCACTACACCATGGAGCCCAAAATGGATTTGGTGTCACTTTTTTAATTTATTTCAAAAACTTATTTAGATCCAACGGAGACGTCCAGATCCATGAATTCAAAAATCATCAGATGGCATTTCTACAGCAAGAAGGTGACAAGTTAAAAATCCAGTTACTTAGGTTACAATCTGGGTAAATGTGTCACAACGCACTTTGACTACCATTGAGCGAATGTAAAAGGTGTAAGGTACTTTAGATTAGGCACAATAGTTTTCTATGAATTTTCATTCGACATTTTGAATCAAAACATGTACAACTGAATCTAATTTCCTAAAACTATCATTAATAGTCAAAATGGCCTTGACTGGATCAATACCGCCTTAATTAGTATAAAATGAAGCCGTGTACATTGGCCAGTATGGAATGCTGTATCAATCATACTAAAACCTCTTTCGAAAAAGAAAAAAAATAATTTTTTTAGAGGGGAATTGACGAATCCAAGTGACCTCCGACCGAAAAAAATCCAACGAGACTGAGCTCAGTTAACGGTTGAGAGAATACAGACGATCTGACGTACAGGACGGTATCGACGGGGATTAAATTTGCATAAGGACCTCCTGCATAATCAAGGTTAGTGCTGCGTAGAATTGCTGAATGACACGCAAGCTCTCCATTCGCATCTTAAGGACGTCGAGTTTGAATTGCAATTAAAGGCATGCAGTAATGAACAAGAACAACGTGTGGAACAGGTACAAATCTTCTTTCAATAGAAAAATGGGGAACGTGTTGTGATCAATGTGTTGTTTCATTCCAGTGATATTTGAATATTTCACCTCGAGAAAATGAATCGACACCGCTAGCGAATTCGAATTTTGAAAATCTAATTCGTTTTTTACGACAAAACCTTTGACTCATCGCTGTCTTCGGCGCGGACAAACCTTTCCCTTTACATTAGCTCCAAATTGTACAGAAACTAACAGTACAATTGAATCGAAGCGATTCCATGAGAAAAAATCTTTCCCCTTTAAATTACACTGCGGCAAATCCCTGGCTCATACCGTGGAGCCCCTCTTGGATCGGAATCTGAAATGCCTGGTATGAAGACCGAAACATTCCACTGGATATCCTAAAGCATTACCTGGAAACAAACAAGCATCAGTAAATCTAAAGTGATCCTTAGGTTAATTAACTCAGAGACAGAACAACTCAGCATTGGTAACTATTGAAGCGCGAAGCATTGCTGTCTACCTGATGTCTGGACGCTCTTACCCGCTTTCTAAACGCTCTCGACTAGGTCAAGCAATTTTTTAAAGGCATTCCAGTGTCAAAAAAGTGCGCACTCCCCGCAAGAATGGATGAGCTAAGCATTGTACCATTTTGAAAACGCAACTCTGAAAGAGTTTCTCGAGCGCTATAGCAGAATATTTCGCGTCCGCGCCAAGCTTGACCCAGTACGTTTTTTTGCCTCTTCGTCCAAAACCGCTACAGGAGCGCCTTTAATAAGACACCAAACAAGTCCTCCAATTTACTTTTGCAGGTGTTAGAGAATGACCTCATACCGAGTGAAAATTCCCTCTTCCTTTCTCAATAATCGCAATAATAATGCCGTAAAAACTTGCGCACGTCAGTTTGGGAAAAAAATGTTGATCGACACAACCACCACCACACCGTATTTCATTCATTTGCACAAGCCTGCGAAAGCTCGCAACTGTTATTATAAACGTAAAAACAGTCTCCGAAAACTCGACAAACAGAGGAGGCTGCCTGCCTCCTTTTCCGGCATTTCCTCCGTCCACCATCAGAGGTTGTGACATCCCTGCCAGCCAAGATTCCCCTACTGATGAAGGTAGTCTTCCGTTATCAGAGGATTTACAGCCACCTAAAAAACAGGAGAGCGTCTGAGACAACAGGGCCAGGACTTTTACTCCGCCTGTGGTCACTTATCTGGGTAACGATAAGTCACACGACGAATAGGGCTAGCGAAAATAGAGGCACACCTAAAACATCAGGTGCTTCACACGACACAAAGAAAGTTTTACTTGAGGGTGCAATAGTGGCAGCATTTTAAAAATGAAACATGAAAGACGATGCTGCAGATCGAGTGAAATTATCTTAGCTGAGGCTAGAAGCAAAATCGGAGGTTATTTTACGGTGCCTAATTTTCCAATTTTTATCATAACATTTTTATATTTGTTTCTTCAATATACCGATTAGAAAAATAATTCCATGATAATTAAGCATAGAACCTACGTAAAATTTGAGCTTCATCTCGGGAAGCTTTCGAGCGAGTGAGGTACAGGTCACGATCACTGCACACCGTTGCCACGCATGCAAATGAAACTGCCCATGCAAACCAACAAGTTAAGGCTCTTTGTGGGTGAATACTTGTTTGGAGGCAATTAAAAGTAAAATGCAACAAAAATTATTAAAACGATGAATAGTGTGGGACAAATCAGTTATATTTGAATTTTTCTAAATAAACCTCACCACAAAATGCACTATTGCAACGATAGTTTCGGTTCATACTTTGATTTGATTAGCATGAGGACACACTTCGCCATCCGGGCCAAAAAAAAATTTCCGATTTTTCAACCGAAATTCTTTTCCGGAAAAGAAAACTGTACCATTTCTACCAAGTCTACCAAGAAAACTGTACCAATTTCTGAATGGTATTAAGACGAGTACACTGGCATAATATAAAGTTGTTCACTTCTTCATGTGCATTTCATAAGAAGTTAAATCGAGCAAAAATAGAAAAAAAGCTTTGTTTCAAGTGCGCTTGATTTTGATATGCATTAGTTTGAAGCATTTCCAGAACCTACTCTAAACGGAATCATATTAAGTTCATAGCATTGTATCAAGGAGAAGTCATTGAGCTATAACGGTTACACTGGACTATTTATACAGATCACAACCTTCTCCTTGAGCATTCAGTCGCAATTCAAGTCTCATACAAAGGCAGCGTCGCAAATGCCGTGAAACATAGGTTACGTTTTCCCTATTTTCACTCGTAATTTGCACACAGATTGTTGCCCGAATAAGCGATCCTAGTCAGTGTTCTCGATAGTTCCGCATGCAAGAGAATGGTAATAACAGCTGGAAAGATGAAGTCATCTATCGTTTTAAAAGAGCTTGGACACCAACCTTACGTACTTCCGGACGTACATGAAAGGTTTCAGCGCGCCCCATTCACACATAAACTTCTTCATGATTTACTTATGCACTGTATGAAAGTATTCCTCTCAAACTATTAAATCATACGCAATTTTTCATGCGCGTGAATTAAGACTCAAATGAAACATTGTGAACGTCATTTACCGGTTCCTACTTGAACTCAAAATATGTATATGAAAGTAATGCACAGAAATACGCACATAAAACTTTTGAAACAATTTTGACACCAAATGCAGAAACGAGAGACCGAAAAGAGTGTCGGCTGTCACGCTGCGAAATGGTCGGGGAAATAAACTTTCGAAAGTTAACTCAAGCGCAAGCCTTCAGAAGTTCATTATATACTTGTCATCAAGACAGGAGAAGAGCTCAGGTCAAAGAGTTCAAACCGCAAACATATGAACGCTGAGGAGAAAATCTCTTCGTGGCCGACGTGCCCAATGAGCCCCCTTTTAGTGTTCAAATGCGAGGTGGGGTGGAAAAGTGGGTGGCAAGGGAGAGGGGGGTGGGAAAGGACTGGATTGAACGGGGCTGGGAGAGCGTTAATTGAAAGTCACTGGAATCATTTTTGTATGTATGGAGTGAATTACGCGAGTAATGAACGCGCTTTCATTGAATACTACTCGTTTCATCCGAGGTATCCATATAATCTTTTCTCGTCGTAGTTTTAATAATCCAGTGTAACTTAAATAACTTAATAATTATGCACAATCGACAATACAAGGATATACCAAAGTGCACAGAAGTTTTGCATCTAAAGATGTGGGAGATAAAATTAGCAAAATCGCACGAAAAGTTTGAATACGGTAGGTTGAGTCGCAGCGCAGGTAAACGCAAAGCTGCAATGTAAATTGAAAAAATTAGTCATAGAATAACATAATATACCACTAGCGCCTTTACTGTACAGAGCAAATAAAAATGAACGATCAGACAAGAAAATCTTAGTTTTTTCATGGTTCATCATGGAGTAAAGAATTCGCTAACCAAATTGTTTTCGATTCTATAATAGTTCGTACTCAAGCACTTTCCCGAATTTCCATATGACTTAGATTAAAATAAGCCGAAACCTTACCGTAATAGTTGCTCCAGATGACAAAGATGTCGGCAAAGATTTCGTGGTGTAATCCATAGTTCCTGGATTGAACTTGTGGCAGATTTGAACAAGAAAAGCTTCGTTCAAAGATTTTAAAGACGAGAGAGTTAAACAAAAGCTCAACTCAATCAAAAGTAATAATAGGCACTCATAACTTCCTATATTCAATTCACGTAAACCGAGCGTATTATTAGCTTAAATAATTCTCAAACATGAAACGCTACCTACAGCAGTCAACAAAGTGTACCAATGTAGCTAAGTGATAGAAGTACTTCTGCGTATCGTGATCCTCACTATGTATTGCACTTGATTTCCTCAGGTTTATTGCACTGGAACACACAAGAAGAACACAACCAGTTTAATTGAAAAGAATTAGGTGAGTCGGAGATTCAATGGCGGCACAAATGAGCGGCGTCACCCCCAAATCAAGATTTTATGCTAGTCATCTCCTCCGCGCCGAGGTGTGGGTCAGTAGGCTTTTGGACAACTTCATGCAATTAGGCGGTACCAATATTGCACAAATGTATATTCAGACACAGATTCTACAGCACAGCTGCACGAAACAGAAGTATGTAGTTTTGCACATATGGGACTCGTACACTTTATTACAGCTTGGGTTTTATCGATACCCTATCAATCACAACCTCCAGCCGCATTGGGCGGATAAAAAACGTTCTCTCGTTACAGGTGCACCAGCCACTGTCGACCGACCAGTTGAGAAAAAAAAACAAGAGAATCAACTTTAACCGGTCGCACAGGTTAGCAGAAACGTCTTGGGTCTGGATGATGCGACTGTGTAGGAGCGACACACACGACCTCCTTCACAGTTGAACACCGACTAAGAGTGCCTCAGACGCCCTGCTTCTTCCAGACGCACTTGGCAGGGGCAGACCAAAGACCTCAAACTGCGCCGAGTTTAGGAGCCATCGTTTCAGTCCCATACATCCTTGTAAATTCTCATCAGCACTGCTCGTATCATTAATAGACAGGAAAATATATTTACAATTCATTAGGCAACTTGAAGCAGTCATAGAAGCGACAAAATCACGAAATACGTTGCAAGTCCAGAATTTATAAGACACACGAACTCACACACAAACAGTCACTAAGGGCTCCTGACCAGCAGCCTGATGCTAGATAGCACTTTTTATGCCCTGACCGGCGCGCTACGCTTGGAGTTCTGGTACGATGATGCCAAGCCAGGCTTAGTGTAGCCGATGGTGGTTGCTTGGTTGTTGACCTTTCGTTGCAGACTATCCTACCCAACTCTGGCCGAGTCATGCTAGAGAAGGATACGAAGGTCCGGTCTTACACTACTCCTACATTTTCTTACGCTTGCCAAGGACGAGTAGATAAACTGGTTGACTGCAACATTGAGTTTACTTTTGAATGAGCGTAAAGAATCTTGTTTCTAGCTCGTGGACGCAGGCCATGTGGCCTAGGTCTCTCAAATATGAACGGGTGAAACTTCCGAGTCATTGAAGGTGCTTGAGAAACACCTGAAACTCCATGACGAGCCTGTGTTTTAACTTGATTTTGATCAATTAGATCTATTTTCAGGTTCACGTGGGAAAATTCATGGATCAGCATGTTTTGAAATTTTGGATAATGTGTTGAGTCATGCCACTTTCTTTATTGTATATTCAAAATTCAATTGGAAAAAATGAGTTAGTAGTAGGTCTAACTCAAGCTAAAAATTGAAATATTCTGAACTGACGCAAATTTTCTGAATTGATGTGAAATTTATCCTTGTTCAGTCTCAACAGAAATATAATATAATAATAAAAATATTATATGTTTGCCGTGAATGTCACATTTCATGTTCGTTAGCAATACTTCAAGTTCACAACTACCTTCATTATTGAATTTATTTTCAGAATCAAATACACGAAAAGTGACGTATCAAGAGCTGAGCCAGGTAAAGAAATATACACCTATGCTTGATATGTTAAAAATAGTTACATTTATGTCTAACCGATACAATACATCAGTTGCAAAGAGTAGGGAAATCTTTCCTACTATCAATCTAACCTATCTCTAATGCGCTCGTGAATTGGAACTTTCCCACAACCTTGATTTGTAAAGTAGGAAACGAAGTTTAAGGTCATTCCCACTTGTTGATAAATTCTTTTCTTTTATAATACTTGGATACTCTGCCAACAGATCGTGATGTGAAACAGCAAAGATGGCAATCCAAATGACAAAGGCACAAAAATAATAGGAACGGATGATTGAGTTAAGACACGAACATGTAGCCAGGATGCTTCTAGGGGCATGATTGGACACTGAAGGAGAGACTGACTGGAGTAGAAAGCAAGTATTAGGGGTAGAAGATAGACAAATTAATCCCCAGCATCTGAAACATCAGCCGAAAAAATGCTGCTTTGAATCAACGATCAATCGTGAAAACATCAAGCAAGAATTCAACGCACTCGTTTACAGTGACTTCAACGCATGTTAAGAAAAGATCCACGGCTGTGCGGTCGGATGTGAGTCAAACCAAGGAAGTGAAAATTATTTTGTGAAGAAATTAGCTATACAAACATTTGTATGAAAATTTAGTGGAAGGAATTGTGAATTCAGAAGGTGTTATATAAATTTTGATTGTGAACAGGTTTTGCAATGAAAAGGAACTACTTGAACAGTAACTTTCTATAACAAAAAACTTTGTTTGCTATGTTCTCCTAAAGATTTAAGATGGAACTATTATAATCTGAACTATTAACGTAAAATGAGTTGGTATCAAATGAAGAGACCAAATTAAAAGTGGACAATCGTAATGTAGCTATATCTAAATGTTACGCCATAAATTCATAAATTTTCTCTTTAAAGAGAATATAATATAAAAAGTAGCTTATGAAAGAACTTTGTCTAATGAGTATTTCATTTCTGATGTATAAATTATTTGATAGCAATTTAAAGGTCTTGAAATCTTTCTTCGTCATGGTATTTAAAAACAATTCTTCAAGCTCCTGTAGCTTATTGAAAAAAAAAATTCAAATAAAAATAAACTGCAGGAATCAGGACTTATCACTGCTTCATAGTTTTAAGCATATTTTGTATAATTATACTAGAAAATTGAATACCAAGCACAAGTGATCAAACCGTTTCAATTGAAATATAGTCCCAATGAAATATCACCTTATTAAAGTTTTTGTAAAGAAAGTCTTTAGCTGCATACTTGTGCAGTGTGTCCTCCTCAGGGCTTTGAGCACAGAAGGCGAAGATTTCCTATTGGAGGCACAGTAATTTTTGGGGGATAGACTTTATCTTTTCATAATTCGAAATTTGATACTACTTTTAGTTGCAATAGTTAATTTATTTAAGATTGGGCTGTTTGTTGAAAATCGAACCTTTAATATAAAAATAAATACGATTGATGTGAGAAAAACATTTACTTTTCACTCAGATTAGTCTGGTTTCATAACTATTCCCTCTCGTTACGAATATGGTGCAACAAGAAGCTATGTAACTACATCTCTTACAGAGACCAATTTTTTTTGCGCTATGGTTACATTTAACTTTGTACGAAAATCTAGCTGCAGCCTTATGTACGTATGCAATAGGAGTGCTATTAACTTCTCATGAAAAACTAGGTAGATCCTTTTGATACAGGAAAAAGTCCTTTTGAAACGGGACTGTAAAGTCCTTCTGCTCGATAAAGTGGTAAGTGTGCGCTGTTTGGTATCACCTGCAATAGGTTGCTCATGGTCGCTCCCACTGCGAAGAGGTGGTTACGTAAGTGTTTGCCTGTTAAGTGAATGCAGAAAAAACAACACGATTACCTTTCCTTGCGAGCCGTATGTAGCCGAAAAGACTCGGAGGTTGAAGTTAAAGAGAGGGCCAAATGAAGAGGTTGATGGGCTTATCAGTGAACCTAATACGAAAAACATGACAAACCTTCTACAGTATTAGCGGAGGTTAAGTGCAAACCGTCATGTCACGAGTGATAAACTGAGAGCTGGAGGAACTGTAGCTATTCTCATGAATGGTGTGTTAAGTTGCTTAGTACAGTGAAATTCTTAGTTTGTAAAATTGATGTGGGAAAGAGCGATTCTAGCGTGGGAATTGTGAATTTTCACAACCCCGTGTGAGCCTAGAACTGAAAGAAGAGAAGGGCGAACTGATATTTCTTATTACCAAACTGATTTTATGGGTATGTCAACGATTAATGAGCGAGAAGATTGTAGGTAAGAATGTATGAACAAAAAATGGAATCGTTGGAGATGTTAGAGACTGATTTAGGATCGTAGGTATGAATATGAGTTGGGAGTAGCGTGGTGGGATGCAGTACGAATGATTTGCGTGACGAAATGAATGTGTATTGGTTAACGTAGGCTTGGCGGGATGAAAAAAGCATTGTTGGTCGTTATATTGGATGAAGCAAAGGGAGAAAACACACAATAGGTAAGTCCGATAAATTTCTTACTGAAGTGAAATTGGAATTAACCTAAAATGGAGGATAACTGTACTTAAAATAGAATTTGAAACAGCGGAATGGTGTCAGGAAGAGAAAGTGCAAGTTTCCTGTAGCGTGCGAAGGTAAAAGGCGGTATTGCGCCAATGAGAGGTCAGAAAAAAATTGGGAAGTTGAAAATTAATTTAGGGCAATTCGAAGCGTTAGTGAATACGAGCTCAAGCGAGGATTGTATTAAAAGTGCTATAGAAAGAAAAAAAGGTCACGAATTCCGATTGAAGTCAAAATGAAAGTTACCCAAGTCCATAAAAACTACTGGAGAACATTTTGATGGACATGAGAAGGTTTTGAACTAAAGTGATGTGAGCGAGAACAAAAGAATCTGATAGACGGTGAGGTAAGGAATGATCCATGGGTATAGAAAAAAGACGAAAGAAAGTGAGACCACGCAATTAAGTAAAGCTGAATCCTTCATGCAGTTCCTGAATGTTGGGGATGATTGATCGGCCGTTCGTACTAAGGGAGAATTAATTGCGCGAGCTAGCGACGAGAAGGCACAAAGTGGCAGAGGCGAAGAATTTAGTCAAATTTAGGATCACTGATGGATGCAATTTTTATCCTGACATGGTTAAAGCAAATAAGGCAGGGAGACTAGGTAGAAATCTTGTGAAAGGTAGGTCTGTCATTGCTTATAAATTAAGAGGCTTTTAACAGGCTGTTTGGTGTTGTGTTTAAGTATTTCTCTTGTGTGAGATGCAAGGAATAAAGCACGAATAAAATGGTGCTAAAGTAATCGTGCGATAACACTGAGTGACATAGAAAAAGTTCATATCCCCTGTCCGAACAAATAGTGCAGAGTCATAAAGTGGCATAAATTAATATAACACATCACATTAAGTTGTTTAAAACTTTCTTATTACTCCACAAATTGATCAGGATATTTGTGTGTGAAACGTAGATCGTATGGCAATCAGTATAGATATTCGATTTTATACTACGTTTCTGCTGAAAAAAAAAGGTTTACAAAATTACGTTTTTGATGGTGGAAATATATTCATAAGACAGTTTTGAAAAAAAAATTCAGTGTACTTCTGAGCAACAAAGAAAGAATAAATGCATGCGCAGATTGTCAACAACTCTTAGCATAATATCAAGTCACGTGAGCCCTAATTGAACATCTCATTAAGCCTCTGTATAATGCCGAGAGACTCTCCCCTAAATGAAAATAAAAGAAGTGAATTTTTTCTCATAAACTGGCTGTAAAATCTATAAGTTTCACTGCATGAGAGCTGTCGAGGTTCTGAACAGGTGTGCGGAATTATATAAAGGCCACTGAATCGTAAAGCACCAAAAAACGTCGTGGCCGTCCACCTAAAATTATCGGTGTAGTCAGACGGCACTTTTTTAAAGAAGTTTCAGAAGGCTAGTCATGCTCAAGAAATTGGCAACAATCTGAAAATTTACTCGTCGCTCCAAAAAGAGTTCGTGAACTTGTTCATGATTCGTCAAATTTCGCACATCGAAACCGGAAGTGGCCTCTGCTTTAACTGCTAAACAGAAGAAGACGAACCTCGATTGGGTAATGGGGAGAGTAACATGGAAACAGAAGAAATGGGAAACCGTCTTCTCTGATGAGAAAATGTTGAATTTGGATGGATTCGATGGTTCCCAGTGTTATTGGCCTGATTTTTGAAAGTAGATGCACCTGTTAAAAAAATATTTGGATGAGGATCTGTTATGATTTGGGGAGCTTTTTCTGCGTCAGGAGAGGCCGATTTAGAAGTGATGGAAGGGAAACAAAACTCTGATTGGTATACCTGTGTGTTGGAAGAAAGTCTTGTGTCATTAATGAATCCTTCAGGCGACAATAATGCTATTTTTCCAAAGAACAACGCAGACATACGCGGTGAACACCTCTTAGCTCTCGGAAGACCGGTTTAGAACAAGAAACACTGAAGGTTTGACTATCCCGAAAAGTCTCCACGCTTACGCACTCAATAAAAATTTGAGGGGAATTTGGTCAAGATGAGTGTACAACAATTTGAACTAATTGTAAAATAGAGAAACGTTTGAGTCTTGTATTAAACAGTATTGGAATGAAATTCCTGATGAAACCCTCAGAAGTCTTATTGGATCAATGCAAAACAGGTGTTCTGAAGTATTGCAATTTAAGAGAATAAATGTAAATGTCTAAATTTGTACTTTTTTGTTGTTAAATACAAATTTTTAAAACTATCTTCAAATTATTCCCCCATCGAATACGTATATTTGTTGAGAATTTTTTTTCGTGGAGGAGTATTGTAGAATCGAATATGCATACTGATTCCCAAGCGATCTACGTTCAATAATCAAATTCTCATCAGAATTTATACGGTACTTAGACAATTCTTAACGATTTAATTTGTATCTTGTTCTTGAATTGCTGCTTTAACCTGAATATCCAGAATTGGCGAGCAGGAAAGGTGTTGTTTTCCATCAGGATAGTACAAGGCCACACGTTTCTTTGGATACCATTCAAAAATTGCTGCAGCTTTCCTAGGATGTGTTACCCCATCCTTCATATTCACCAGATATTGTTCCTTTGGATTTCCATTTATTCAGGTCTCTACAGAATAGTTTTAAGGGTAAAAATTTCAATTTTTTGGATGACTTGAAATGATACGTTGACGAATTTTTGCCATGGAACCACAGTAATTCTGGGAAGAGGGTATTTTCAAGTTGAAGGAAAGATGGAGACGCATTTTGCAACAATATAGTTTGTATTCAGTTGATTATAAATGTAAAGGCTTAATTTTACGGACCGTTTTCATTCCTTCGGCCCCAACTTTCCGGTAGCCTGATCTAGGCCTCTCATGCATTGTTTCTCATGCATAATTTTATCCTTTACTTCTATCGAATACAAATTCGACGACATATCCCGCACTAAATTATTTATGCCCATCGTTGGAACAAACACGAGTGTTCATATATGACTCCGGTAAGTTTGGATATGCTTTAAAAAATCATGTATTAAGGTGTAAGCCAATCGCTAGACTCCTGTTTCCCAGCAGAATCGAACCGTTTTAGATATTTTTCCACATTGTGATTAAACATTTACCAGCATTAACACATTCTCATATTAACATTTAACTTTAAAATTAAATTCTGTAAGCTATTGGCCTGAGTGATAAATTTTGATTCTTGGTGCAAGGTTTATCAGCAATATCCAGATGAGATGACTCATTAATTAGGCCTCTCAATCATACCCAGCTTGTGCTAAATCAATCATGCAGTATCCCCGTTTGTGTTTTGCTGCGTTGCCATGTAAGAAAAAACTACAACGAATAAATATAATGAGCAATTATAAAATGTGAGTAAAAACTACTCTGATTGCAAAGGCTCAGAGTCATTCGGCTCTGACTGAATTGGAGCAAGTCATCACGATTGGAGCACGCTGAATAGACCCGATATTCGATGACTTTCTGCGGGAGAAGTGTATGAAAAATAAATGAATCAAGAATAATTTCCAGATTCAAACATAATGGCCCCCGAATGAAAAATCATCCTTTGTAGGCACGAATTGTCATTGAAAAAATTGGTTGCGCTTGATTATCATTTTGAATTCGCAATACATCCGTTGTCGCGATTTGTGTGTACCCTTGTGGGACAATCAGTGGCTGAGTGACTGACCTGTACATGTGTTTCTGTACATATGTATGTATATACCAAATGTAACACAAATAAATATCTCATCTTAGTGCACTTAATTTAGGGTTTAATCACCGCACCTGGAGTACATGAGGTCGAAGGATCCTGCCACGGTGAAAGACCTCTTTGAGTTGTGAATCATAATATAAATTTTTCATTTCAGCTTCTCGTTCCTAATGGCCGGCCACAATCACAGAGTCGATTATCCTGCCTCTTTGTCAATTATTCTACCACCTTGTCGATTATTCTGCTACCTTAGGTAGAATGATTATTAGGTAAGAATTTGCTGCCGAGTAGTTATTTATCCGAATTTAATCAAAAGTTCTTATCGAGATGTTATTACTGTAGTGAGCTTAACGTTTGTTTGATGAAGAAATAAGGAAAGTTGCTGAAGTCAAGAAAAGAATAGTGCGTGATTCAGATTACAAGTGCTAATTCATCAGCTAACCTTTATATGAACAAAAAATCGTTTTTTTGACTTATTGCGCTGAATGCTGAGGTTTCGTTAAGCATAGCTGAAGTTTTGCGTTAAAACAAGAGACATTTATCGTCACTTCGGTCATTCTAGAAAGGAATTTTCAAGAAAATCAAAGTTCAAACCTCAGATGGAGACGTTCATGTGGGTGCTTTCACGATCGTAAAAATGCAGTTTTATCGTACCTAGCCCTTGCCTTTTTGCCTTATTTTTGGGAGATGGCTGAGTTAATAAGAATGAGAGGGCCGTATTACTTTAATGGATGAGGCTTCTCAGTTTTCTGATCTTCTCTGCTCAAAGTTCTCAGTTCTCTAAGGTTGAGTGTTGGTCATCAGAGTGCGCTAAATCTGAGCCCTCATTCTTTGATCTCGACGTCATATCCGTAACGTTTTGGAATATCTGTTAAGTTTCAATCCCTCAATGAATTAGGATGCAAACTAACAAAGGCTGATTATATTAAAGTGCAAGCGACAGACATTATGCAAGTCAGGACGTTTCAATAATAAATCACGCACTATACTAAGTAAATATGCAAATGTAGAATTCACCTTTACTGCAGTTATTCATTCATACGCATTCAAAAAATTATGAAAAAGCCCTGTTTGCTGTACGGGAAAAACTCACCTCTGCCTACAAATTTTAGAGCGAAATTCAAACTTTAAATTTGAAACAGTCAAGACTATGAAGCGTAATCTTTGGAGGGGCAAAAGACCTGTTTCTAATCTCTCAAAGCGTCGAGATGCCCTCTCGGGGACTGCACCTGTACATAGAGGCTAGAATGTTGTACAGTCCATACTAGATTTTCGGAATATCCAACTCATTCAATGCGATGATGCCTCTCATTTAAGCACGTCATCGATACCAAAAACGATTGAACGGCATGCCAGTGTGAAATTCTAATACTCGTAATCATTATTTTTTCTTCAATTGTAAGATCTTCTTAAGAAGCAAATAAAATTTACTTCATATTCCTAGTGTGCACACTTCGATCCCTGAAGAATCACGTCAGTTAAAACAGGAATATCAATAATTTGAAGGCACAGTGCAAATGTTAGGGCAAAACTTTAAAAGAGTGGATTCAGTTTAAAATTTTGATCTTTAAATTTTGCAGCACAAAGGTAAATTATGGCGTCAAATTTTTTTAACTGAAATGAAAGATTAAGACATACCTCGTTATACGTTTATTCAGCGCTCTTGAAATGAAAGAAATTACTTAAATGACTTGCTAACGATGTTCAAGCCCGTTTCCGCTTAATAATGCCGTAGATATTTTGAGCAATCTGTCAGATTCATCTCTTAATGTTCATGCATTACCGTTTTGGCGAGACGTTACCTTGATGCAAGAGACAAACGGATAAACGGAGACGATAGCTTCAGCATAATTCATATTGTGACGAGAGGGAATCATGAGGAAGAATGACAAGGGCTTTGATGTGAGGGCTTCAGAATGCATTTCTCTGTAGTCGTTGAGTTCATACCAGCGAGATAAGATCGCAAACTGAGCGCTCGTATCCATGAACTTCAATGACAAAGGAACTACATTCTTGCAAAGCAAAAGAGCGTGTGAAGCCTCGTTTAAGATATAACAAGGAGAGCAACTCATTGTTCTTTCAATACTGCATTTGATTGAAAGTCAAAATCGTCACCAGATAAAGCATGCAGGAAGGGATCAGTTTCTTTCCGGGTATTCAACTTCAGTGCAAAAAACTAGGATAAATTCCGGCGCTTTAACAACTAAGCTCATCATTCAACTTCTATAGCAATATCCCAACGGGCTAACAACTTAGATTTCGAAAAATGAACGCAGTGTAGTAATATTTTATATACCGAAAAAGACAGCTCGATATAATTTTTTGGCTCCTACTTTTTAGCTGATGAATAGTAAAACAATTTGAAGCTGCTGTTCCATCATGGCTTCAAATTGTTATTCAATGCTTAGCAAAATTTCCTATAAATTCATCATCAATGAACTATTCTTATAAGGATAAAGCACTGCGGACATGTATTCACTCTAACAATAACTTTCTCAGAAATAACCAAGGTATTCAAAATGTAGTTCTCGACTATTTATCAGATCCCTCATCATCGTTGTCTTCGACTCAACGTCATCGAATATGTTAAATGCAAATGACACGATCTTTTCGAACCATGATACACCTGTCCATCAGAGCTGATTAGTTTGAACTTTTCTACCTTCCACTAAGAGACCATCATAAAATGTGTAGCATTTTTTCGTCGAAAAGCTCTGGTCACTGGAGACTTTTCTTGAAGTCTCAAGTCACAAAATTGCGCTCAATCTATCAGACCATTGACACCGTATTGCAAATTTACGTTTTTCATCAGCTGAAAGGAATATTGGTTGCATTAAAATAATTAAAATACTTTTCCCTCATCGGAGTGCTTGAGAGCGTCAATAATCGTCGGCAATAAGACGTGTAATGCCATTATTTAAGAAAAAATTTAGAATCCTACCAGTAGTAGGTATATACAGGTGGTTAAGGAAAAAGAGGTAATAAATTTCACACCAACCAGAAAGTGACAAATTAAACACTTTTGATTCTATGAAACTTTGTAAGAAAATTATTTTTAGATAATATCTGTTCAATGTTTGAGATGTAAAATTTGAAAACAAAGTTGGCCACAAACCATTTATTTATGCATCAACTTTACAGAAATTGCTCAAAGTTTCCCCTACCTACATTGATGTGCTTGTGATATCTTTGAGTTAAGGAGTTCCAGAATCAGAGGAAAGTCTCATGGCTAGAATTGCAGTGGATTTTGGCGATATTTCTGGAATGCATGGCGTTTTCCACGATATTGGGCAGTCCTTAAGTTGAAGGTTTCAGAAGGGGACCGATGTGGGTGATGAAAACTTTGAACGATTTCTACATAGTAAGCGTGAATAAATTACTCGTGGGCGATTTTGTTTTCAAGTTTCCTCCTTTCAAACATTAAACCGTAAATATCTTAAAAAAAATTCAAAATTTTATCCAAGTCAAACATACAGGTTTGCTCTTTCCTTCCGAAAATTTCATACAGGTTTGCCACTTTCTGGCAGGCGCGAAATTTTGTATCTCGTTTTGTCCTAACGCCGTGACAAGAAAAGCCATGCTCAAAAAAGTAATGATTCTTTTCATATGGGACATATAAACAACTCAGCCAGTTAGAAAGCCTTCTACTCACCACGTTCCCTCGCTATTATTCATCTTCGTTCATTTTCATTTTATTCAATTTATTTTCTATCATGGATGCCGAACTATTTAAAAAACTTTTTTCCTATCGAACAAATCCGTTTTAAATTTGGTGCACTTATGTAACTCGCTGAAATGAACACATTTTGTTCATGGTAAATTTTTCGATTTTTGAAAAAAGTGAGGTGTAAAAAATATATGTTTTTTTGTACAATTTTCAAACCTCTTCTATGCACTGAATTTTTGCACTAGAACGATTAGGCAGGTCTCATTTTATGCGTTTCGATACAGAAAACGACGGATTCAGGCCAAGTTGAAAAAAAACTTTAAAAAATCATTTTTCTTATTTTCACAATAATTTTTTTCAGTTTTAGGACATAATTTCAAACTTTTCGAGCAAATGAGAAAAATTATAGAACATTTTCTTTGCATTTAAATTCCTCGTCGGATGGGGGGCGTTTCATAACTAGGCCTAAAACCGTACCAGCATTAGGGTTTCGAAAGGCGAAAAGTTCCTTTTACAGGAGAGCTAAGCAGAAAAAGGAAGTATTTTTTTCTTTATATGACTAAGAATTACCTCCAGAAGTCGAATATTACCTACAATTGTACCAACTACAATATTACCAACTGCAAATCAGCTTCAGTGCACCTGGGAACATGCGAGCAAAGATATTTGGTATCGGGAGGGCGGGAATTGGGGTTGGACTAGGGAGAAGCAGATGACTTTGGAATATTTAAAAAATTGTGAATCCGTTAATTTTTCGAACTAAACGATGCAGTCCATTGTAATATAAGTGCCACAACGTGAGGAATCAGCACTGTACTAAGCGTCTTGAATATGGAGGGTACAAACACTTTTACTCAGGTTATTTTGTATAATAATATTAAAATAATAAACAGACTCAATACTGAAAAAATTCGTACACTGCCTCCTCTTATGACTGTCAACGGGTGACTGACCTCCTTGTACGTACTGGTCAACGAATACAAGCCAGCAGATAGCCAGATCACAAGTAGTCGAATGCATAGGTTGTTACGAATGTGGAGCGTTGGAGACTGTACCGACCCCCGTCACAGCCCTCCACCCCGGACCCTACCAATCTCATCACTTCATTCTTCTAAACTCCCTCGCCTATTGACCAGAGCTGCACCAGAATTTAACGTGTGATTCAATGCACATTTGCGAACTTTAATCACTCAGGACACACATTTCGAGTATTTCCACAAAAAAGTTCGGTTCGATCTCCTTATCAATGGCTCATTTTAAAGCGCAAATATAACATAACGATGAAAATTTCTTTCAGAGGCTTTATTTTCTTTAGTACAGTGCTCAAAAATGTAGTTAATGTTGTGTAAAGACGTAAGCATTACTTCTTGGTGTTTTTTGACATAGTTCTTTTCCATAAAATGTTACGGTGCGTACACCACTCGGCACTCAACGTTTTTCCAACAAAAAAAAAAGAACCTTTATTAATTCCAGCCAATTTAACCGTTGGGATTTCAATGCCTTACAGCTACTGGCGTGGTGAAAAATGTGAGGAATGTGGGGTTTGAGCTCCTTTCCCAAGGGAAGTACTTCCTTGTTACGTGAAATACATTTCCTCAGCCGGGATCGAACCCAAAACGTCCCGGCTGCGAAGCCGGGTCACGTCTCCGTAGTGGCTTCATAGAATGTGCACTGATTTTCATTGCCACAACAGCATGTATCGGTATCTGATGACAACTCAATGGACCACAAGTACCAATATTTTCACGTTTTTGTTACTTTTCAATTATACTTGGTACACATAATTCACTGAGTCCTTACAATTACAAATATGTAACGATAGTTATCCTCTATTGCAATATGATCGAGGTATTGCAATATCGAAAATAAATTGCTGTTCTGAAGGGTACAACGGATGAATTTCCCCCAGTGATTGGAGCCAAATTCGAAGTGGTTAGCTATCGTGTGATGTTTGACGAGCAGCCCTAGAAGAGAAGAAAAATTCATCTGAAATAACGAAATACATTTAATGTAAAAAAGATTGTTCAACATACAATAACTTTTTTAATATAAATATCAAAGTACCGAATTCTAAAAGACAACTGAACCAAAACTGAGAAACTCACCTCAAATAAGAGTAATCTACTTTGCCTTATTGAAGAACTGATTGCACTCGGACATAAATTATTTGCTTTCATTTTTCAACTTATCGAACTATCCACTTCTCTTTAGAGTGAGAGTTTTACGTAGAGTTTGTCACTCATAGACTTCGAGCCAATCGATTTCCTTGAAAACCACATCATTCCAGCATCCGCCAGGGTTGTGCAAATAACTCTTGTTATCACACGATAGGCTTTGATCGATTTAAAATCACAGGCTCCTGCTCATCCAACTTTGATCTGCGTATTCTGGAATCCAAATACATCCACGAGCTCAAACGCGAAATGTAGAGTGCGTACCTTCTGAAAATTGTAAATAATTAAATATTGTGTTTTTTTAAATTAGTATTTATTTAAGTTCTTAAAAAAATTTAGTTTTCAGTTTTGTATGAATTCTTATTATTACATTCTCTGCTTCCAGATTTTGCTGAAAATAAGCTTTAATTAAGCTTGAACGTTCAAACTAAATGATTTTAGGATTTCTTTTCTCAATCACATTTATTACAAATTTATTTAGCAAGAAAATTATTTTCCTAATCTCATTCGCACAAATCATAAAGAAAAAGCTTTAAACCTTTACATCTTATTTCTTAATATTTCACACAAATTGGAAAAAGCCAAACTAGATTACAAATTTCTCAGTAAATTGCAAAACTTAAAATATTACGTCTCAAGTTTTATAAAAGAACATTTCAGACCTCCAGCTTCTGCAAATCATAGCAGTCATCTGAACAGTGCAATCAAACAGTAAAAAATAAGAGGATCAACTCGTACAAGGAACCTCGCCGCGCGCCGGACCAGCCTTTCATAAGTCTTCCCCTGCGTCACTCATACCCGCATCTGCCGTGCATCAATTCAATTTTTTTTGCCAGAAGAATTTTCTAAAATTGGAACAATTTATTTCTAATTCTGACATTATCTTTACAAAACACGATTAGGTTCGTGCTGTTGTTATCTTTTGAGTTGTGATTATACTTCCCTTTGAAGTAGATTTTCTAAAAAAAACGAACGTTGGAAACGATTGCTTGTGTGGATAAGAAGAAACGTTTACTGAGATCATGCAGAGAAATCAGAAACGATGTTGATCCTCCAGCCGATCTCATAATTTTCGATGGGATTTAAAAGTTAAGCTTGCGATCCTCACTTCAATTAAAAACATTATTTCCATATTACCCGAACGATCTGTGCACAGCAGGAGTCGCCCGCAAACGAATGATGTCATCTTGGAAAGGATCGAACTTGCTGGAAAAAAGAGTAAGTTTTCAATAGGCCGCTTCAGCTGCTCATTCACTGGCCATGAAATGTTGATACAAGGCAGAACTCGGACCTTGCGGAGTACTTTTTTTTTCATACCATCCTCAGAAGTCTGCACTGTGTTGTGTTTGCGTGTGCCTTCCAAAACCAGAATGCGCGTTGAATTACCCTCTAACGCGAATTTTCTTTAAAATAAGGTAATATTTTGTTCGAATGCATCACTCTATGCTTCCCTTTTCTTCCCTAGTTTTTGAAATGCTTTGCTAGTTTCTGATGTTTATTTTCAATTGCTCGTTATTGATTTAAAAGCGACTTTTCATCTGAAACCTGGACCCATTTCTTTCTGTGTTTGCCCTACCGCTTGGCAAAATATTTATCAGGACCGATATGTTGAATACATCAACTCAGGAACGCGCATTCTCGTGGAGAATTTCGATAATCTCTTCAGGCATCCCTAGTCGTGAACTCTAAAAATTTCATAACTGTAAATTTCGTGATTGAATGACAGCTTCACACGTCTCTTGTCTCGGATCGATGCCTGTTTGGTAAGAGAGCGAAAGGGGAAGAGTTTGACACAGAGTGTGCCTAAAAAAAAGGAAGTGACAACGAAAAATACAGTAGGAGATGAAAAGACACAGCTTGTGTGTATAATTTGGTTAGTAAACCTGGTTTTAGGTGATTATACATTAAGTGTTGTATAAATATACCTTTCAAGGCTTTGTATTCTGGGTTAATTCATCTATGGTGTTTGGTTAGAGAAAGAATCTAATTTGAGTAATGAGGAACTAAACAAAAAAGAAGAAATAAATTGGGGGTTATAGGGCCATTCCGTAGAAATATGTCAAGTAAAAATAATTATGTCCTCCACCCTGTCTACTTGTAATTAGCGGGGGGGAATAGCTCAACCCGCGACTTACGTGCAGGGTAAACAAAGTAAATAAGTAATTTGGGAGCAAAATGGGGGGACAGATAACGGCTGCAAAAAGTGTCTCCAAATAGAGTGTAAATGTTAGGTAGGTTGTAATGAAGAAAAAACCAAAACGAAAACTAAAAATGGGGATAAACGCCTCGGAACAAGTGCACCTAACACGTTTCAAAACTCTATCTTTTACGTGACACGCCTACTGAAAACTCACAAAACCACTCTAAGCTTCTTATGTTTCTCCCATAAAAGAAAAAATATATTTATCTGGATTTCATCGAGCCTCACAACGCATGCGAGTTATTGCACAAAAATATTCTTCCGCACTGACTTCTGGTGCGCGGATTTTTTCCGGTTTGTGCAAGATTTCGATAGTGTGAAATTATCAAAAATATTTATACCCAAAACATAATTTTTTCAGGATGCAGTGAATATTTTTACCATTCTGGCATCAAGAATTTCTTGAAAAATCGATTAAAAATACAATCTAACCACCTATTTACAATACATTTTATGACTATAAGTGTTGACTGAGTTTCTTCGGCACACTAGGGAAGAGAAAGAAGTCGCTATTAACAGTAAAACATTATATTCGAAAGCGAAGTTGAACTGAGAGCGTAAATACTACTTTCTGATGAGCACCAGCTTCGCAAACCGTTTTATCTCCTTTGAAAATTGTTCGTATAAACTATTAGGTTTACCGTTTGTGAATGAAACACTTTTTCATATTGCGGGATTGATTATCGGTGTTAATGGATGTTCGTTAAGTCTTTCTATGGCCTCAGAAAATTTTTATTTCAGCACAAAAATCTTTTTGTCAGTCAATTATTATTTTTAACTGATGTAAAACAGGCTAGGAATCGAAGCATTATGTGCGTATAAATAGAGTTAATATACGAAGGCTTAGTCAAATGAAGGCTGGACTTCTGTCACGGAAGCAATGCTGCCTGCATTCCAGCCCCTCTACTCCACCATGCTTGCAAAGAGCCGCTCTGTTGTTTCTGTCAATTTTGGGATCTTCCCTGACGCTTTTTTCTGAGGTAGTTCGTAGCTGTCTAAGCTGACGCAGTTTCAGCTTGGAGAAAAGAAAAAAACTGGAGAGACCATTGTGCATACATGGTCTCTCCAGTTTTTTTCTTTCAATTACTGAAAAGCGCTGAAAAGGATGACAGTTCCTTTAGAGGTCGAAAATTGAAGAGCAAGCAGAGGCAAGCGACAGTGCGTGCCTGTGTGGGGCGACACTGCGCTCTTGCTTTGCTACAGCTCCCCTGTGCTATCTTGCCTGGGGCACTCTATGATTTTTGCATACTGACTCGCCACAGTGCACAGTCTCACCACAGTGCACAGTCTCACCGCAGTGCACAGCCTCACCGCAGTGCACAGCTTCACCGCAGTGCACAGCCTCACTGCAGTGCACAGCCTCACCACAGTGCACAGCCTCACCGCAGTGCACAGCCTCACCGCAGTGCACAGCCTCACCGCAGTACACAGCCTCACCGCAGTGCACAGCCTCACAACTTACGAATCGAATTTGGACTGAACTACATCTCAGCATTAAGAAAACCAAACAGTTGACATTCACATTGATTTACGTCGCATAAATCATTTGCGATTTGGTGAACTTTTCACACACAGTATTCCAGAAAAATTGTTCATTTTCTTGTCACCAAGTATTGCCATCACGCTTTACTTTAAAAATCCTAAACAAGTAACTGACCAGAATAACAAAAAGCACGCTACATGCCATGGAAAGTTGTTTCTAGATGAAATTATTCGCCACCGTTCAATCGGTGCCGTGGTTCGTGAGCTACAGCAAATCCCTGTCATTATTTAAGCATACCTCGAAATTCTAGTCAGCAACATGCAAGGTGGAACATGGAGCGGCGCATGTGTACTGTCATAGTTGAAGCTTTTGTTTACCCCATGCTACTAAATAGTTTCTTCTGACGTGATTATCATTCGTCAAATGGAGACGCAATTTCACAGTCATTGTGAGGAACAATTTTTCGTCAATAAAAATATAGAATAGTTCTATCAACATGCGGTAAGATCTACAAGCATTAGCACAGCGCAGTCGTGTGTGTCGTACACAACTCGGCACATTTGTACGAAAATTAGGTTACCTGTACTTCCGTTAAATGCAAATCTACAACTCTAATATGTTACCGACCAGGTATTGGATATAGGAAACAACAACGCCCTGAGATTCGTAACAAAAGAGCTAACGAAATAAGTTCAAATAAATGACAATTTTCAAAAGGTAAATTAGCCTTTGAAAGCGAACTGACTTTTAGAAATGATAGCACGTCACAATGAAAGAAATTCATGATACCTGAATTGGTTGTTGACATTTTACAATCAAACAAAGACTCGGCATCACACCCTGGAGTTCACGACGGTGTTCAAGATTAGGAAATATTAATTTCTAAATATGACGCGTTGCAAAGGTGTAAGCCTTAAAACGTAAGACCTTCGTAAAGACAAGGACTATCGAAAAGTCATTGAAATAAGACTAACATCAACACAATGTACGTACTTGCAACGAAGACGACAGTAGTAAAAGTAAGCATAGACACATAACGGTAAAAATAAGGATAAAAATAATAGTTATTACATATGGGCTTATAGGGAGAAGGACAATTTTAATCGACAAACACGCGTCACTTTTATATGCCGAGGATGCAGCTGCTCAGGCAGCATTGCTGTCTCTTGCATCGGCAGCGACTCTTAAATTTCTTTTACGACCAGTTTTTTGTACGCTTATGGCCAATACTTTTTACTGCTGCCGCAAAAGATGGAACTTCATCAGTTTTATGCGTCTGAACCCTTAAGCAAAGCAACTCATGTGCTGATGAATGTACGGGAGAAATTTCGTGATACCATTTAGTTTTGAATTATTCATGACTCAAGGATCTCATCGGTTACCTCTCGCCTACTTTCGTGGGGAACGTTCGGTTATTTGTTTCGTGGTAACAGTCCACAGGTAGCTCAGCGTCATCTAGGAACTACGTAAAAAATTTAAAACTTCAGGCCTCTAGTCCCTTTCTTGTTCGTGGTTTAATTCATTCCGCTTCAAAATAGTCCTTTCACCGACGCCGTTTCTGCAAGTTCCAGTGAGTAACAACTTCGGTAAGTAGTCCCTTAAATAAATTACGTAAATTAAGTGCTGTTGCACAACGGGTAAGCAAGAGATAAAATGTTCCACATTTCCTCGAAAGTTTTAATCATGCCTCCTTTGACTCAAGAAGCAGCAATAATTTCAATAATAAAGCAATAATTTCACATTCACTCCTGACCCATCGTGGGCGCAACCTTTTTACTAGAACATATCGTTCACTGCACTATGAAAATAAGCTTCACCGCCACATTAGCAGTCATTCCAATCAATCACAGGAAATAACGATTATGTATGTCTGATTGTGTAGTTTTCCCTAACTTTGTCTGCATGATCCGTGCAAGTATTGCAGAAAAAATTCCTTCACACGGATGAAGAGAAGTCGAATGGAGACGAAATGAAAAACGAAAGGAAAAAACACACTCAGACTCCGAAAGTTGACGGTCAGAGTTTAAGATTCATAATGTAACTCTAATATAATAAAAGTAAATTGAAATAATAAGAAAACTACGAAAATGCAAAGAATTTACGTGAGAGGAAACGACTGGAGCTGTCGCCCCGTTTACTGCGCATTTGATGATTATGGTAATTTCGGTTTAAGGAGGCGCCGCGCACCGGAGGATCCCCAAAGCACTCATACAGTTGAGCACAAAAAAGACTCATCAATAAGGATGTAATATTTATTGCCTCCCGAGCCATATTTGGGAACGCCAATGGCAGCCTTTGTGTCTGTACGCCCCATTCGTTCTTTAAGCCAGTCAGGACTGGCTGTGGCTTGACAGGTATTAGGTCCTGGCGGAGCTCTGCAGTAGCAGCAGGAAAGAGTGGCAGACTTCGCTTAGTAAATTAAGAAAATGTCCAACTTAGCGTAAGTACTCAATCACGACGTCCTTCAGATTACGGCGACTATAGCCAAGTACACGAAATTATCGCTCGTCTTGGCTTCGATAAGTTCGATGGAGCGCTACAACTGACATTTTCAATCGGTCTCTAAAACGCTTGTTGACGTTGTTTTGTAAGACTCATAGGCCAACACAATATTTTGAGTTAGAAAATACAATTCTGCTCTCTTTGTTAGCTCATATCCCTGATTCATCTGTCAAGCGTGTCATGTGAATTCAAATAAGAATAAAAAGAGTTTTTATTTTTAGCGACAACGTAACGATATTTGTTTCGAAATTTGCTATCGTATGTTGCCAAAAAACTCCTGATATTAACGTAAATTTATGCTCCTTTTTCTTTTTTTGCTTCTTTTTAACAGAATTTCTACGAAGAATTACGCTGACGCCGAATGTAACTTCTCAAAATTTCAACGCATTCATTGAAGCCAGTTGTCCATCTCGGATAGTTTCAGTATAAAATGCATATTTATAACTTAACTTTAGAACAAATCATACGTTATCACACCGACAAATATTTGAGTCGATACATATCAACAGTCATAGAATTCGTGTCTGTGAAGTATTTAGTGAAATACCTATCAATATTGAGAGGTTTCATCATACAAAAGAGGGCAAAAAAAATAAATCGTGTTAGAAGCCCTTCACAATAATCAACGATGAAAATTTGTTTACAGCCGTGCTTAATTTTTCATAATGTAGTTTTCTATAAGGTCTTTTGGAAATAAAAGAAGTGTCAGTGAGTGCAAAAAAGTGTACAAAATTTATGTCTTTACATTGTTTTTTGATTCAGCATTTTGATTGACTGAATATCCGAATAACACGAGCTACATGTGATTACGAAACATGGAAGAAATTTAATGATATAAATTTCATCGACGTTAAAGTTTTTAAATTGAACGACTTTAATATATGTTCAGTATTGAATAATTGACGAGGTCTTGAGAATTTCTAAATTCTTAAATAAAAACAGAACTTGAACATTTTCACTAAACAGTTACATATTTTAACAACGTGACCAACCTAAGGAAATGATAAAGGAATTGAATAAATACTGGACCAGAACAACTGATCTGCGAATTACACATACTTCTATAAAGATGTCATTACTGTTGAGATCAGCAATTCCTGAAAGAGAATCGATAAAGCCAAAAATTCTAAATAAAACTTATCGCCCTTCCATCAATTTTCAGCACTGGGTTTTGCTTAACTATTTTCTTGTGCATAACAAAGTTTCCGTGCATTGCAATGCACCCGAGAGCGCTCAAACTAGAGTCCTGAGCTTATGAGTTCTGGTCAAAAATTCAGGAAACGTGCTGTGGACTTTCTTCCGAAAACGCGTGCCCCAAATTCTCCCACGAGCCTGAACTTGATGAACATTTTAAATGTGTGGCTACTGTGCTAACGAACTGAACGATTGTGATTCTTTGATTTTTTTTGTGATATTCTGAAAAATTCAAATGTTTTTTTTTTGTAACGTATGAATGATGTTGGTCGATCTCCTGGCCAATTCAAGGGTCATTTTCCAGATCTTTTGGGCCTTCTCGAAACCCCTGAATCTATTTGTAGATTGCTGTTTCTTACGGGTATTAACCTAATAAACTATAAACAAATCCTCCAGAATCTGTGTTTTATTTCCCTTGAAGTGTCTTCAAAACTTAATGCTTGAATATTAATAATATTAGAATTAATTTGTTTTGTCTTCACAATAATCTTATCATCACAGATTGCAAGTGACTAACAGCGCCCTAAAGATCCCGGGACACGTTCTGATATAACTTGTTTTTCTTAACCTGATCACTTAAACGCTGTAAAATACTTTTGCCAACTTTTTGCCTACCCCTTTCCATTGAAATCGTGAGAGGAATTCTGAAATAGTATGGCAATTTTTACCCAACGCTAGACAATCGACCGCATAAAATTCTAAGGACTGTTTGAGAGAGATTTTTCTATCACACATATACCTACTTAAAAGTCGCAAAAGTTGATTCATCGGAGAAAACCCGAAATTGAGCCAGGTATTTAATTGTTAATTTTTTTATGCTGCTCTGAGAAGAACGGGGAAAGATAAATAAATGAAAACTTGTCAGGAATGGAAGTTATGTAGCTCATTATTTTTAACGTGGCCTTAATACTGCATCTTTTAAGGATACGAATCTCTTACTAGTTTCACGCACGATTTAATTTGTGTTCAAATTTTCAATTTTATGCACTCCAAACAAGTGCTTTTGAGCCAATATAACGTATTTCCCACACTTAGAGCTACAAATTTTAATCACAAATCAAATCACGACTGAAACGAGTACGACAAAATATCAATCGAGGACTATTTGCATTCAAATTTATGCCTTAGCAAACAAAAGACTTCAAATGCTAATTTCCGCTCAACTCACTTTCAATGTTGACGAAAAATTATTTCAATCGGTTTTCTCATGAATGGGTACGCAAAGAAAAATTCATAAAAGACATCAAGCCATGATTCGTTATATTTTTCAGCAGGCAGTATTCGCTGGACCTTATCTGAATACAAAATAGCCATCTCTTCATAAATAACGACCCGAAAGGATCTTCATCTTCTATCACGAGCGCTAGGTCGTCGAGACAGCTGAGTGTCCAGGAAGTTAAAGTACATGAACTCTAGCGTCCGCTCTTCCCAAGTTGAGTTTGGGGAGAAAAAAAATGACGAATACCCTGACAGTCGCTTTGCGATAGCTCAATTACTAAGTGAGCTCAATTTGTATGAACTCATTAAATACTGAATTAATAATTTTGGGCGATGACGTTTATAGTTCCAAAGGCTTCAGCGATCATTCGACCTTAAAATTTATTGATCATGCAGACCGAAGCATAGCAAAAAATATAATAGGAAACCCTTCCTATTTAAAACAAAGTAAGCAGGCCTAAAGCTTGTCAATAATCTAGTTGAGGGAAACACATTCAAGAAAGTAGTCGAGGATCCCTAAGTTAAATAAAGATAAGGGCCTGAAAAACTAAACGTAAAATTGAGTCAGAAAAGAATCTTTAACCTGCATGTCTCAATAATTAATCGAAGAAACGATCTAAGCGAAAATTTACAACTGGCAAATAGAAATAACAAGTTTTGAATTTAACAATATTTAAGGAAATTGAAATGTACTCCTCTTTGTAATTAAAAAAAACATTGTGTCATGGTATTGCATATCTACAACACACAATGTAACGTACAGGAAATATGATCTGAGTCACACGTAGAATGCATGAAATTTTTTCTTCAATAGGAAATTGAAGAAAAATTAACGCATCTAAAGTGCCACCCTAAAAGTATTTGTACGACTCTATATTTGTTGTATTATGAAAATCTGAAGCTCTACTTCGTGATAAAAAGTGCAGGTAGTTCAGAGAACATAGATTTACTGGATTATTTAAGCAGAACAAAATATAACAAAGTTTAATGACAACCAGAAGATCAACTCATCAAGAAAATGTATGTTACAAGAACATTTAGCCAAATTTGATATTATGTTAATTCATTGTTATTTTTTGCATAATTGAACCATCTCGGTTAAAAAAAATTTCAAACGCTTCCGGAAAGTTCCAAGAGCACATGTAATATAAAGAAAATTTATTGGGCACAATCATTGCCTCTCCAGACTTGTTGAAGATGGATGGTCAATGAATTCAATGCCGAAAATTAAAAAAAATAACATAAGCAACTTCACAGCAAAAAGTTAGACTTCGTAATGAAGGATTAGCTTATGAACAAATAATTGAACATATTGTGGTTCCATCCTCAACGGTTGGGGCAATAGTTCGGAGGCATCGAGAGATTGGGGCAATCTCCAATCTCCCAAGAGTGGAAGCTCCTCGCAAGATCACGGGCCGCTCTCTGTTGAGTGCTGAGTAAGGTGAAGAATGAGCCCATGACAACCAGTGCATATTTACAGAAAAAATCGGAGTTACAAAAAATTCACGTCAGTCAAAAATGTGTCTCCAGAGAATTGCATCGAAGTGGTCTACATGCCTTCACCCGACGCAGAACTGCTCATATCACAGAAAAATACGTGAAGAACCGTTTACCGTCAGGCAAAGCCCATCTTGAAAAATGAATTGATTTTTGGGAACGGGGTTTTACGATATGATGAAATCAAAATTGAACTTTTCTGCCTCAACGAGGTTTGTCATGTTTGGAGGAAAACAGGGACTGCCTCTGATCGATCCCAAAAGCAATATTCTGACTGTCAATCACGGAGAAGGCAGCATCAGGGTGTGGGGCTGTTTTACTGTTCGTGGTGTTGGGGAATTCCGTGTCTGTGATGGAAAATTGGGTTCCTTGTATAGCCACATACTGGAGCCGAAGCTGCTTCTGAACGCAAAAAAATGTCGACTTGCTAAAGTGAATCTCTAAGCAAGACGATGACTCCAACACCCGGCGAAAAGAACAAAAAATGGTTCACAAATAAGAAAAGAAGAATCCTTCCGGGGCCTAGCCAATCCCATGACTTCAATCCAATTTACAATTCGATGCGAAGATTCAAAACTTCTGTGTCGAGAAAGAGTTCAAGAACCTTGCTGATTTGAGGGTCGTACGCATGCGTGAATGGAACAAGATACCATAAATGGAGTGTCAAAAGTTAATCTCCAGTGACAGTAATTGTCTCCATCCTGAATACGAGACACTTGTGTTTAGTTTTAGTCGAATACTTTTGTCTCAAATATTTTTACTGAGTTGATTTTCTAGTTATAGAGAAATTTTGCTTTGTTCTATTTAAATATCCAGGGAAATGTGTGTTTTCTGAGCTACCTGTACTCATTTCCTTGTACTTGGAATTTTCAAAATCCACCAAAAAACGAGTGGTAAAAATAATTGTGCCCAGGCCCCGTACGTCCATCAGCAACGCCTTGTGACAACCAAAATTTTAAAGCAAGTTCAGAATAATTTCAATCACAGATCTTCCAAATGAATTAGGCAAATAAAATCGATGGTTTGGAAACGTATTATAATATTAAAACCCCTTAGTGCTGGTTGGAATTTGATCCAGGAAAATTTAGGGAGGTTGAAAACTTTTGGAACACCCGAAAAGACTGAGGTCATCCGCCCGTTATTAACTGAAAATCCTTCAGTATCCATAGGATGAAAATTACGAGACGAAGCTGTGTAAAATGTATAGACCACAATGCCTGCCATGTCGAATAAGGATCCACTTTCACAATGTAAACAGTGCAAAATATTTATTAAGCCAGGGAGTATTATTACGTAACTTTTGCTTGTTAAAAAATGTCATATAATTAAGGGGGATTAAATGTAACTTACTCATGACTTTGATCATAACTGGTTGGTTTGAAAGTTATGCCTGATTTCAAGGTCTTTGTTAACGATGAAGACACCAATCATTACGAAAACATTTATTCATAAACGTAGACTCCATCGCTTCAAAGGACCCCATTCCATTCGTCTAGAAGTTAATAAATGCAATGGCTATATAATTCTTTACTCTCAGAAGTAATATATGAGTCCACCTCGTTTTTAATCTCTCTTTTGGTGTCAACCAATGACCATCCAAGTGGTTCTGTAATCGTCAAAGCAAATGATAACAAGAAAGTGCAAAATCTGGACAACATGAAGCATGAAGCATTATTTGCCAATCAATCTCTTCCAAGAGACTTTACATTGATTTCCAGCATGCATCACGCTGATGTAGATTATTATGTACCCAGCATGCATCACTTGTTGCAGATGATTATGTATCCAGCATTTATCACGCTGTTGCAGATTATTATGTATCCAGCATGTATCACGCTGCTGCAGGTTACTATGTGTCCAGCATGTATCACGCTGTTGCAGATTATTGTGTATCCAGCATGTATCACGCTTTATACAGATTATCGTAAAATAATCATTCAAAGACAGTTCCTGTGGGACTCATTTTCCAACCATTGAAGATTTTCCTAAGCTTTTCAGTACGCTTAGACAAACATTGGACGAACATTGCAAATGTTTAAAGAAAATTGAGAATAAAGCTTTGATAATGTGAAAAAAGGCATAAATAGTAGTCATGGAGACCCATCTGAAACTAAAATGACAGTTATAAATTTGATAGATTCACTTTAAAACATTTTTCTCAACCAATGGTCAGTATTTGTGCTCAAACCTAATACTGATTTCTAACTATTAAATTCACCATCGTTGATACATGGGTTCTGAATAAATGATTTTGTTGTTACAACAGAAAGTCTATTATACCTTTTAAAGGATTTTTAAGTTAAATATCATGTTTGCTTTATAACAATTCATCCTTAAGACAGACAATTCATCCTTTAAAGTGCATAATCATGCAGAAATTGCTAATTTTTTTTCCATTGTAGTTGTTTTTCGAGCTCAGGCATCAGTTTTGTACGTCTGGATTTTAGAAATTTGCAAGGAATTAAAACACTTGGGTGAAATTTTAATATAGGGAATCCAATTTGAAGTCTTATCTCAGTAATAACTTTGCACTAATCTATTAGAAATCAATGCACCACTAACCTCATTTCATGACATTAACTCCAACTGTTGCCATTCATTCTAAAATCTTACATTACATCATATGGTAGAAGCTCATTCATAGGTAGGGAAATCGAAAAAAGAACGGTAAGAACTTAAACTTTTTAATGAAAGAAATATTTCGTAAACTGGCGTTCATATTTTATGCGTAAATGTGCCTATTTTTAGTTTATGAGATACGGGTTGATTTCTTTAAAATTTTAGTCACATGATAGAAGGGAGTTTCAATGTCTCAGTGAATCTCATGCTAAAAAACAAGCGCTTCGAACTATAGAAAATCCATAATCAATGTTTTAGAAAATGGAACTAAAATAAATAATAATGTATAAAAACAATTTTTTTTTGCAAAAGATGGATAAACTAATGTATATAAAAACTAATGTATAAAGATGTATATAAAAGCTAATTCTTATTGTTAATTGCAGCACAAGGGCGTGTTCTACAGAACAGGTCCAACACCTAACAAAACCATTCAATTCTTCAGTTAGAGAACAGAGTGAGAAGGACGACCACGTTTTTACAGCACAAATTTCAATATTTTTACACCGCCCATAACTGTTCCGACCGCCTTATTTTCGTTGGGGTCCACCCGCTCATCGATGTGTGGGTTCGGTGGTGAGGCTGTCTATTGTATGTCAGGGTTTTTGGTTTTTATTTATATTTTACTTTACTTACGAATTCTATTATCTCATCTTTCAAGGAAATAATTACTAACTATTGCTCTACGCATTATTTTTGCTTTCGAGAGCACTGATGATAAATTTTCTACACAATAGGAAACGTTTGTTTTTTAACATAATACATATGTGTTGTGACATATGTAGGTCCTCCATTTTAATCTCATTCTAGTCTCGGACGAAACAATAAGAATTTAAGATTAAACTATATTCATTTTATCGCTTTATCACTGGAACGCTGTATGCTAGAGAGACAATAATAAAGAAATGAACTTCACTCAAATCGGACTCTTTTTTTTTCAACGTCAGTGTCTGCCTCTTGGTAAAGAATCGCTTGAAATAACTGTGTCATAGAACTCGCTAGCAGATGTACCCTATTCAGGGATCAATGTAGCAAGAAAATAGTCACCTTGATTGTGCTTGTGTGGATAAATAACGCCTAACTGATCACCAAGTGGCAAAGAGATAAGCTCGCGCTGTGCAAAAACGACAGGAATACTATTAAATTGAACTCGGTGTGAAAACAGGAACCTTGATTCACTTAATTATACGTGTATGGAGAAAAAATACAGTACGATTTGAAGCAAGTTTTAAAATTTGACTCACAATTTGAGCTCGTTTTGGCGAATCGTTAGCCGCAGAAGGATGACTAGAAGGCTTTTGTCTGAGATAAAGAACTATCAAAAATGACCAAATGTGACTTGCCTGACCTTTGGATCGAATTTTGCAGTTCAAAACGTGTCAGCAAAAAAATAGTTATGCGCGTAATCTGTTTTATACGCTATCACTAATGGACAAAACCTGTGACCATAAATGATAAATAGAACTTGGATACATTCGTAAATTTTAAAAGATTTAAAATAGTGTAGTAAGGTGGCGCCGTTTCTCAAATAAAGGACAACTACAGGTGAATGTAAGCCACGTGACCTTTTCTGTTAATCGTCCTTCGATGATAAATCTTCTAAAGAAGTGAGTAAAAAATGAAAGATTTTCTGCCTCAGTTAAAAAATATTGCGTTAAGAGCATGACAACTTGCACATGAGCGCTATGGAAATATAAATCGATGGGTGCGTCAGAGAAGTAATAAATGATAAAAGAACGGCACATTAGCATTGGGACTCGATGTATAGTAAAGAATACCTGTATCTCAGGCACTCGCTTCAGATTAGGACGATGAATTGTAACGATCACCTTGAGGATCGGTGAGAAATGAAGGCGTAAATTTTCATTTATATACTTGGAACTGAGGGACGCTGAGAAGGGAACAAACCTATTTTATCATCCGACACTTAGACAGAAAAAAACCCTAATGAGTTTTAGAGTTCTGAAAAAAGACTTTAAAAAAGGAATAATTTTAGAAACAACTCAAATCGAATAGCTCATTCGCATGGAGCGTATATGTTAGGATGACTGAACGTTGATATGTGATGCGTATGAGAACAATTACGGTTGATCCAACTGTAAACAAAATTGCAGTGAGAACACACTCGTGACTGTCAATAGCGAAGAAAACCGATAATTCAAGACGCAGCTAGGCAAGCTTTTTCATAAACTTATTACATTTTGGATGGTCCCTAATTTAGAGACGATTATCTCCTCAGCGAGACCCCTACTTTGTGCCACTGAAACAAATTTTATGCCCGGGACTATTACTTGCCCACATTTCTTTTGTATTTAGCCAAACTAATAACGATTGTTAGTTGGATATTATTACGTGTGGTTTGACGTTATTTGAATAACTTGTCAAGTAGTCATGAGCAGCTCTTGTTTTAGAACTAAAAGGTTCTGATGCTAAATTCTTCATCGCATGTAACTCCGGTTAGACATGATGTTCAAACGGGAACCGATTAACTGTATCTCATTTTTCTCTTGCGTCTAAAACTCTCAGATGTTGATTAATCTGTGACTACTGTTAACCCCATTAAATACCAGCGGTTTGATTCAATTCTACACGGATCCAAAGAGACTAATGATGACATCATTGCTATGAAGCTTAATAATTTTATTATTGAAATAGGGAGGCAAGTAAATTTACAATGTTCACATTCACGCGTAAAATAAAATACGAAGTCTTAAGACGCATAATGCATCTTCTTTCAACAACATTTGTTATCATAAACATACACTGATATAATACCAAGAATGTCGTATTGACTTACTAAAGACGACATTTAGACTGTTAAGGTTCATAGACCCAACATAAAACTCATTTAGAGCATCGATGGAAGTAAATGTTGATTAAAAAATATCAGTATCACTTCTCTATCTTATGGCTTGTTTAATTCTTATTTGGAAATGTGTTTGTACAGTTTATGATTCCACAACCTGAACTTCTACTTATACGTTACATAAAGATGTAAAACTATTTTTCGTTTGAAACGAAAAATATTTTTTGGTGATGAAAAGCTCGGCAAACACAGTCACGAAAGCCACTCTAGTTCACAGTAGTCCAAAAATTTTGAATGTAATAATAAAATGATGGCAGGTATTAAAATCTTAACTATGGATTCTTGTGCTGAATCACGACCAGGAAGCAAAATGCGAAGGTGTGAAATCACTTCCCAGTCGCAAAAGCTTTAAATTTCTCATTTAAATCTTGAGAAAGGAAGTATCCTAGTTTTACTAATGAACAATTTCGATTCCACATGGACTGAGCTCTCGATACGATCGTTCAGTGGAGTCGCCATAATGGCATGATTAAGAGTCGCCATAATGGCATGATTAAGAGTCGCCATAATGGCATGATAAAGAGTTGCCATAATGGCAGGATTAAGAGTCGCCATAATGGCAGGATTAAGAGTCGTCATAATGGCAGGATTAAGAGTCGCCATAATGGCAGGATTAAGAGTCGCCATAATGGCAGGATTAAGAGTCGACATAATGGAAGGATTAAGAGTCGACATAATGGCATGATTAAGAGTCGCCATGATGGCAGGATTAAGAGTCGACATAATGGCATGATTAAGAGTCGCCATGATGGCAGGATTAATAGTTAAGTATTTTTATTCATGGCTAGCATAGGAGGCAGATTTTTTGTTTGATCTCTACGATACAGTGTGGCCTCCTGAGACGCTTGAAATTATTCAGCTTCTCTTCCACACCACAGTTCTGCGGTACAATTCTATTAGGATCATATGGTACTGGAACAACTTTTGCTATTAGCATTTAAAATAGTGTCTGAAGCTAAAAATTATCACTTTGATACAAATAATGCAAAATTTTGCATTAACAATATACTCATATATAAGACATTACAAGAAACCTGTATTCTATTTTATAGTGCTTGTGTTCATTTAATTCAAATTGTTGTAGAATTTAAGTTGTGTTACTCATAGGTGGCACGATCACTTTAAAAGAATTTGTCACTAAGCATAATTATGTATAAATTCTATATGAGTAAAAGTCAAGGACATATAGGCTTGAAAATTAAAGCGATAGTTTATCTGTTGAAGTAGATCCTGAAAAAACCAACTGATGTAACTTCAATTCACATATGAAAGAAACACAGACGGATCAAAATTTCTGGGAATAACTCTTCACAAGCATTTGATTTTCAGGGAACAAACTTCGTAAATTTGTAGAACACTTCCGAAATCGGTTGGTGTTCTCCATAAAGTCGAAAATATATAGCTGAGTAATGCACTATAAATCAGACAACATCCATTAATTCACTCGATTCTTCAATGGGAAATAAAAACCTGGTATAGGACCGATGAAAGAAAAATACAAAAGTTTTCATTTACGAAAAAGGCCCTGAGAACTATAGCATTCCTGGTCCATAATGGGCACAGAATTACTATCACTATCGACTCATTCTAGTACACGGGAATCCTTAAATTACCTTACCTTAATCAATATTTTGAGGTGAATTTTGTGATTAACCTATCACAATAGCGCAAACTTTAATGGATTAATTTCTGCCCAACGCTATCCCGATAATCATGGTGCGAGAAGCATAAATGAATGACTAATTACTTGTTCCTCAAGAGCAAAATCTTAGCATAACGTTCTCTTTGATGGAATTAAATTTTGGAGTTCTATTCCCCCGAATATAAACGAAAATCTTTCATACAAATAATTTTTATCGAATTTTCCAACCTAATTTCTCCTGAAGTATGATGAGGCTATACATATAATTGTACACGTCGAAGTATTGATGTGTTCCTTCATTTGGAAACGTGTCGCTTCAATCGCCTACTCATCCCATGTTTTGCTAACCCTAGCTCCAAATCATCATAGCTCCTATTCAAACTTAGTACGCGAAGGTACATAGTTACATGTTTAGATACATACATACAAACCTAAAATTATTTTTCGGTATTTTTATCATATCCTATTTCTTTTTGTCCAACAGTCTAGCCTAAATCAAAACTACTCATCTCCCTCGGAAATACTCAAAAACCCGAACTTTCCCTTTGAATGTCAACAACTCAGCAACAAATATGCAAATTTTAATGCAGTTTGTCTTAGTTTAAATATAAATTTAGTGTATTTCACACACTAAAAGCCCCTGTTGATCAATTCATAATATTTTTAGAAACATTTAAAATGCTATGAGAGGATTGAAAAATATTTATTTTTGTATTAATTTTTCTTAACTCAAACTGGTCACAGGTTCTCTGGAATGAGCGAAAGTTTGTGGTCTTTGTTTGTAAACTTGTAACTATTACACACCTTTGTAAAAAATAAAGAAAACAATGTTTATTCCATTTACTTTAGCTCATTGGCGTCCGTTTTTGGTGAGGCACTTCTGACATTTCTGTTTACTTTCTGCATAACTTTTCTAATAACTTGAGGATTGTTTTTCAGAGCGGTGACCTCATTTTCAATTCGTTATCGATCATCTAAATCTTGTGGAGATGTTGCATAGATCTTTGATTCGATATGTCCCCGCAAGAAAAAATCACATGGAGTGAGGCCGGGTGATCTTGGTGGTCATTCTCTTTCAAGTTCGAATCCAATGATGCGAGTATGAAATGTTTCTCGTGGAACGTTAGCTACTAGTTATCTCCTGTGGCGAGGAGCACCATCTTGGATTTGCCGTTCAGCTTCAAATTGTCTACCATAAGCTTGTCTAATTTGTGGTACAATCTGTTCTTCGGCCATTTGACAGTAGGTTTGGCCGTTAAGATTGCTTTCATAAAACAGCAGTCTAATTACAGTCCCATATCAGCACAATCCTGTCCATACTGAACTTTTTCTCTGTTGAAAGAAACGCTGTAATATGCTTCTTCGGAATGAGAACCACTTAATCCATAATACCTGTTGTTTTGCTTATTAACTTTTCCGTTCGTGTCATATGCTGCTTCATCTCCAGAAATAACTTTTTGAACGAACCGCAATGGTTGCTGCAAAAACCATTCACCAAGAGTCATTTGTCTTTCAAAATCTTGAGGCAAAAGTTCATGTTGCGTTTTCGATTTGAATGGTACCATATGTAACCTAATCTACCATTTAAATGGTACCATATGTAAGTCCTTTCCAACAATTCTTCAAAACGTCGGTCTCGCTACTCCTGAAGTGTTTCTTCTAGAGGACATTCTCGGATTTATTTCAATCAAGGCTTGCACTAAACGGATATTTTCTGGTATTCATGCAGTCACTTTCCTTCCTGAATTACCTTTATTTTGATTAAGTACTGTGCCCTCCTCTCTGAATTTCAGTATAATTGCTTGAATGGTAGTTTTTGAATGTGAATCTTTCTCTGTAAATGCTGTAGAAACTGTTCATGAATATTTTTGCAGCTGCCTTTTCGGATACAGTAAGTTATGGTAAAAGTGCGTTGTTCTGCTCATAGTTGCATTTTTACAGTTGAAAATATTAAGCATCGTCATCTCTTGATGACGACGACGACGATGCTTAATAAGAGTCACTGTATCATTGCTACTAATTACTAAGTTATGGAGTTTGGTTCTGGAGAAATATTTTTCTACCTTCTCCTAGCATTGTAGATGTCATTAATATTATATTATAAATATTATGAATTGATCAATAAGTACGCTTAGTACCTGAAAGAAAACAAATTTATACGCAAACTAAAACAAACTGCGTTAAAAAATCTGCTCATTCGTTGCTGTGTTATTGACATTCAAAGAGAGGGTTCGGGTTTTAGCGGCCCACCCTTTATATGAGCAGCCATAGACGCCTAGTTGCTTATTTGAGCGGATAAATGGTGTTTTTCCCGAGGTGAACTCGTTACGTCATTCCTTATACGGTTATATTATTGTGTTATATGTTAATCACTTCCGGTATATAAATGTTTCAAATGTTCCAAAACTTATTTCAGTTGGAATATCTGTCCTGTTTGGCTCAGTTTTGTTGATAGCGTACTTCTCCGGCAAAAAAAGTTATTCAAGGTCTGAAATTGAACGTGATGTGTAATGATGAGAGTGCAGATACGCTATATCTTTTCGGTTGAAACAGATCCAGCAAATCCTGCTATATTATAATGGCCAAGTGTTGCTTGTTGCCTGCTTGTTTGGTCTGTCGTACGTCTCTCTGTCATGTTCGTAAGGATTTAAATTGAAGAAACTTCCCGAGTACGTACTCGTAAACTAATAGCGAGACTGTCAGCTAAGGCAGTCCGTATCAGTGATGCTGAAAATGACATGTTTCATGTCAGAGTTACCGTAATTAAGAGGGCATCTTAAGAATTTAACATCAATCCCACCATTTTTGGCAGGCGGATCCACTCATATTAGCATAGACGATAGCAATCTTTGTCACCGAAAAGGCATTTCGTTCAGCCGACTCGGAAATTGAAGTCTTTCATTAGCAACAATCTTCCTAGAAAAATTCTGATCATGTTGTAGTAGTTTGAGAAATTAGAAAGGAAAAACCCCTACAGGCCTCTAAAAACTTTCGGAAGTCACTTAACCATGCCATCGCGATGGCCTTACTGGTATTGATAGCAAGAATGGCATCGGGGAGCACAACGAGACAAATGTTGATCAGCCTAATCCCTAGTTAAGCCCACGTGTCCTCGGTTGAACTACTTCTAGTTTACTACTGCTAGTTTACTACTTCTAGTTTACTACTCTTGTATACTGTTGTACATATAACGGGTTACTGAAGCTTCAATGAAAATAGTTAGACTTCGTTGCAATTTATCGGCATTACTAAGGGAAATTGAGATGTGTGGTGGGTTCCTATAACCGAATTCGCGAACGGCGAAT
The DNA here is from genome assembly GCA_014899125.1 of Orchestia grillus. Lineage (NCBI taxonomy): Eukaryota > Metazoa > Arthropoda > Malacostraca > Amphipoda > Talitridae > Orchestia > Orchestia grillus. The sequence continues at coordinate 7,207 of VOMN01046501.1, read as the reverse complement.
AAGAACAATCTCGTAGAAAATGCGAGAGAAACTGTATTCCCTTCATTAAATAGTTTTTAATGAAACAAATAAAAACTATATTCTGACATTACTTTCTTCGGCGTATACTGGTTGTCATAATAGAAAATATAGTGCGAAAAGCTTTATTACGATATCGTGTTATACCTAATGTGAACGACGCGAGCGTGTACATTTTTACAATGATGGGGCACAAAAGCGGGTAGTGCCATTTGTTGAATACTTTAATGATGTATCTAGAAATGATGTTCAAAATGAAATTACGTCAATGCATCTAAGTGCAAATACTGTTAGTAAAATACTTCGTATTTCTTCCAATATCAACAGCATACTTGTATAACTCGCCTTGAATTTACCAGTTCATATCTCATACTTCTGTCTGTCCATAATTTACGTTGGCAGCTACAGTGAATTATATAATTACTTGCAAAAGTTGTTCTATTGGCTTGATTAATACCTCCCGACACAGCAGTTAAAGCATTGCTACAGTATTACGAAAACAATGTTAGTTAAAAGCAAAAAAGAACCCTTCGTTTAAGAATTGAAATAATTTAGACAATTGACGTCTTATTAAATATACTTTTGCCACTTGATCTTCTATTTCAAAGTGCTTCAACTGGCACGCAGCAAAAATATTTCCGAAAATATATTGACTATTAAATGTAAAACAGTACTTCATTTAACATTTGGTAATCTTGTTAAGATGGTGAAATGTACGGTTCGCAAGTGATTCAATTTTTATTTTAACATAATACAATGATTCGTGTGGACGTTATTTTTTCTATATTTCTGTACTCCTAATTCCTCATCAATAATACTGTCTGAGGGGTTGTTCTACGCACGTTTTTATCGCTTAGATAACTCACTGTTCCTACCGGACGTCTAAGATTTTGCATCTATATTCTCTGCAGGAAGAACTAATTTTGTTAAGTGGACGAAGTATAGAATTCAAGACCAGCTGTAATTTTTCCAAACTGAATCAATTATTGTCATCATACTTCAGTTATTTTTCAGTTTAACCCTCCAAAACTTACATTCTTTTCTTCTTTGTCAGCATATTCTGGACAAAAGCCGCTAACAACTATTCCCTGTCCGGTCTGGTCTTCTGTCACATGCACCAATAACAGTCACATGAAGGTCCCTAACTCTTTGCTTCCCAACACTACGTCGCTGAGCTGGTTCAGGCCTTCATAGAGGCCGTTAGACGGCAGTAAGGTTACTTCTTAAGTGTGAGGTGTTCCAGTGAACTCGTGTTTCGAGAACAACAAAAGAAGGCAAAAAATGTAGAGCTGTACCAATTTAAGCGCACCCAAGTGCTGATTCGTTTGACACATGTTGAGCTTCATCTACCCTCACTGATTCTCAGGATCCACTTCCCCATCTCGGCTGCTCCTTGTGAGGCCTTTCCTGCTTCAAACATGGTTTGAACATTTCATGGTCCGATCGTGATTATAGTCCTGGTTGACAGGATGGTTGTTGGTCTGGTAGCTTCTGAAAGGCTTTCATCATCAGGAATCAATGTCATGAGTTCGATTTTTTGAGTATCTTTCGCTCACAAAGACGTGACTGTTTAAATTTTGCTTGTTGACATTTCATATTGTTTACTTCTTTCCAGGCGGGGAATATGAAATTAATGCGGTTGTGGTCTATCTACATCTAAATACTTACCTAAATCACCATAGGGGTAAATGCGGAGCAAGCACTTCTAAGAGAAACCTTAACTCAACGGCTGATATGCGAAATGCGAAAGTTACGAAAGATAACTAAAAAAGGCGATTCATTCTACAAGGCACTCTGGAACATGAAAATGATGTTCTCTATCATCTGCGTTGAGACGGATAAAGCTGCAACGGAAAATTATTGAACACACTGAACCAGTACCAAGCAAACACTTGCTACAGCTTCGTTAACAAATGTCTCATTGAGTAAAGGTTGTTGGCGTGAAATCATTGAGCCTCGGAGATACATTGCAGGAAGTTAATGAAATTTACTCGCACAGTAAAAACGGAGCATTCACAACCATGACCTGTCACTCCTCAGAAGCACTTTCAATAGAGCACTCACGAAGAAAGAAAAGAAACAATGAAATCAATATGAACCAGTCACATATCATATCAGTCATTTAATAAATCATTAAATGGTTCGTTTCATTCCCGCTCGTGACGTGCAACCCCATAATTCGAAGACCTGGCATACTGACATCTTTATTCCATTGCTGCATCGGTTTGGCCCGCTCAAACAAGAACCGCCAGTCAAAAGCGCGTAAGTACAGAAACTCCTCGAGCAAAACTCGTAGCGTGACAAGGGTACAGGAAGCGGGTCCGGCGAAGATCGCGCATCATTGGCGTACGCCCCCGGGACGACTTCATTTCAAAGACGATTCTCCTGGAGACAACAGACTTCAGAGCCCACTCTTTTGGGGCGACAACATCACTGGGACGACAGGTCGGGAGACGACAGACTCCAGAGCCCACTCTTTTGGGGCAACAACATCACTGGGACGACAGTTCCGGAGACAATTTTATTTTAGAGACCACTGTTCTGAAGACGATTACCTTTCAGAGACGACACTTCTAGAGACGATTATTTTTCAGAAACGACACTTCTAGAGACGATTATATTTCAGAAACGACTCTTTGAGAGACGATTGAATTTCAGAGACGACACTTCTAGAGATAACTATCATCAGGAATCAACGTCATGAGTTCCATTTTTCCATCACGTGAAGGTCCAAACCTTCATTTATCGATTTCGTGTTATACCTAATGTGAACGACTTGAGCGTGTACATTTTTACGATGATGGGACACAAAAACGGGTAGTGCCCGCTCCAGAAGGCATTTCTGGAGACGACTATATTCCAGAAATGATTTCCCGAGACGACTTTATTTCAGACACGACAGTTCAGGAAAGGCTTATTATCACCGTGAATACAAATTACGAATCATGTACTAATGCTGCACGACTGTATTATTTTTACGACATAATCTAAATCACACCCATATCCAGCTCTTCAACCATTATCATTGTTCGATATTTATTGTTACATTGGAATAAAAATAAAATTTATTCCATTATTTTTCCATCTCGCTCATAGTTTTAATATTAATGACTATTCCTCATACTTTCATAGAGTGATACTGAGCAACAATTCAACGAGACTTGATAAGCTGACAATATGCCTACAGAGACTAAATCGTCCTCACACTGCACGAACATAAAATAAATTAAATTAACAAAAATGATGCCAGGGAGAAACTCAAAGAGATACTTTAAAATCTGGCCATAAGCAAATATTTCAATTGGAAACATGTCCCTTGTTCTTCTCGTACATACATGAGCGCATGGAAATCTCTCCTTCAAAACATGAGAAGAAACAGGTGTTATCTGCAATCTCTGTTCAGGAACGCATCTTCAAAACGAAAAACCTCCTCACTCGTTCCCTTCCTTCTTCAAAACCTTGTCTTCAGCGATGAGGAGTTATTTGGTGTGCAATGCAATTTCAACGTTCGGAATGACCAATTTTATACGAAAAATGGTCAGAGGTTCGGTCGCTCGTGGCCCTCGGAGAGCGGGAGCAAAATCTGTAATGGTCAAACTCAACGTTTCTCAACATTGGTTCTGTGGAATCCTTTAGACTCCTCAAAAAAGCACAAGGGTTCTGCAAAAACAAGTGAGATAAACTAATGCACTGCTGAATTTTGATTTGATATCATGTGCGTAATACCACCAAACACGCTCGATATATTCTTGGTTATTTTAATATTGTAATATGGATTATCAAATCTAACCTATTTTATCATTCAACGCAAGGCTTACGCGAGGGTGAAAAGATTAAGAAACGCTGGTCTAAGCTGCGCTTCATGAGTCCGTGAATCCATTGGTTTGGTTGACGAGGGCAATTTCTGAGGCAATGCGACGCACGTCAGTGAATTTTTCAGCAGGACTTGAGCCGAGAAAACTCAGGAGTGGCCGACAGCCATGTGCCTAACATTCTCTCAGAGGTGAAATGGCTTCCGTCATCACCAGATCTGAATGCTTTTGATTACAGAGTCTGGTCCACTGTTGAGAATAAGATTTCAGCATCACGTAGTAAAATGGTGTGAAATTTAAAATGAAATTTGTGAAGAAATGGGTTAAACTTCCTCAAAAAATTATCCGTGACATTTGTAAATAAGTTTTCAGCTTATCATTGCCGCTCCAGGAAAACGTGATTATTACAACATTATTTTGTTTACAGGATACACTTTCTTGTTGAGTAAATGGTGTTACATATAATTCGTAACGAAATACCTTTCAACAGATATAACTTGCTTGTTTCACTGGTATAATTTGTTTTGTGTGAAATATATGAGATAAAAACATCGCAGATTATACATTTGATCGCCTTCTACAGTTTGCTTTAATTTACGAATCACACAAATACCTTTTAGCGCATGAATTTACCGCACCCGAGAGCTCACTAATGTACAGAAAAGTATCCATAAAAAATATAATATTACGTTCACATAATAAACGGTAGACAGTTACGCCAAATTGTAAAAAGAACCAAATTTTTCTCTAAATAAAGCAGACGCATTCCTCAAGGGTTAATTCTTTCATCTTGATGAAAAATGACGTTTCGTAAGCCAATCGAAGTAGGAAATCAATTATTGCTCACTGCCACCCTGAGAGCATTTGTGTTCCTCGCGTATAAATTTCCATTAACGCGCGAATTTTGCTTTCGGAGCCATCAAATATATATCATAAGTTTTAAAATAAATAATAGCATCATCGACAGTTTTCTCTTACGTAAATGTAAAAAGTTCCCGCCTGAGAAGTCCTATGAAGGATTTAAGTTCCCGTACAATTCTAAAAATGAAAGTAAGCTGTTGCGGCCTCAACAATATGGCACCGTTTTCTTCCAGAGCTGAAACGACCGTGAAATCTGCCTATAAAGCACAGGCTTGATCAATGTTCAGCACAACAACATTTTACAAATTTAAAACATTTTATTACCCCCTCAGCCCATAACGATTTGCTTAATATATTGTTCAGGGTGATTTTTAATGACGGGATCAAAAGGAATATTTATCAACTCCAATTTTATCGAACGAATTTTTAAAATCTAATCATCTATGAAATTCTGAGGCATACACTATTTTATTTGAGATCGCTGTATTCTTAAATGAAACCTAGAGGGAAGAATTTATCGTGGGGAACCGTGACGAGTGGGTTTTAGTGACGGGTCCAAAAATAATCTATAATAATTATAATTTCTGACACAGTCGAAGGATTTCGAAAACTGAATAGAAACAGAATTCTGAGACCTACCAGTTTCATTTTAATTAAGTTTTGAAGACGATATTCTCCATGTTCGGAGGCTGTATTATGCTCTGGCAAGTTCTGGTCCAATTTGCCAGATTTTTACCTCGATGGGCGTCTTGAGTCGGTGCAGATCGGTCAGTTCATCTGTAAGCTCCTCTCTTCAGGTATCCCCAAAGGACACAGCTACATAACATAAAACCGATGTTTCTCAGAATTCCATAAATGCTTAACTTCAAAAATCAGTTCGATATAACAGGAGTTGATGAAGATTCTTTTAAGTCCCATCATTAAAAATCACCCTGTACGTACACTGGGTCACTAGAAAAAGATACAGCATAAATACGTGTTTCTTCACCGATCTCTTTTCAAATTTAGCTAGCTTCGTCTTCATGTTTTGATACATCTTGTCAGAGCGCGCTGTTAGCACGTTTGCACACGCTTCTTCTTTTTTCAACCTGGGATGGAGGAGGCTTTAGAGGATGAGTATCACGTCACGACACTGAGTTCAGATACCACGGTGCTGGGTTTGCCGCATGGGAAGCTCCCAAGCTACCTATAGTGAAGCCTCCCACTTCATTAATAAGTTAACCAATTTTCTCCCCACTTTGGACATCGGCATTGCTTTGAGGAGGTAGCTGTCATGTGATCATAATTAAGAACCCTAGACCATCCTATCATCCTACTGTATAATAATAGCCCAGTGTTGCTTGCTTGCTTGGTCAGTCAGTCCTTCTCTCTGTTACGCTTTTAATAACTTAGATAGGAGAAAATTCCAACGATCTGCATTTCTAACTAATCAACAAGACTGTTAGAGAAGGCAGTGTCAGTAATACTGCAAATAACAATATTCCATGTCAGATTTACTGCAAATAAAAGGGCATCTTAAGAAATTAATATCATTTGTCCCGCCATTTTTAGCAGGACGAGTCAACTAGTTTAGTAATAAATATTTTTATTCAGTATTTTCTTACAGAAGTGTTTTAAATTGAGTAGCAATATTTCGGCTTCAAATTTATCTGAAGGTAAGTTCTTCTTTGCTTCGTTCGTGACGACGTTGCACCTGCCAGCCCGTGTCACCACGTGTACCGCTTGCTCTAGCGGCCGACGCTTCTCACGTGTTTTTTAGAATTTTTCTTCGTTTCTAAATTTCATGAATAGTTTTGTGACTCGATGGTGCAAGTGATAGAGTGCTTAATTCCTAGTCAAGAAGCCCCGCGTTCGATACCTCGGGCATAGTGCATGACTAGTAGGGAAGGAAGATTAAAAACGCTATTCTTCAAATGGACCCGGACTTAGGACCGAAAATGGCTGAGAAAGCATGGAACTTGTTGAAATCGCTTCACGTGTTAAAAGTAGATAGTTATTCACAGGACTTGATGTAAGTGCTCATAGTATTCATGAAAAGCTTTCGCCTACTAATTAGAACAAGCTGGCAGGACCCGAGAATAATTCACGGTTATAATCTTTAGGAGTGGAAGTTTATGATCAAGCTTAGCATAGATACCCCAATGATCTTTGTATTTATTGATGAAGGGTGTGACATACATAGATAGTTACAAGCATATAAATATATAGATAGTTTGTAAGACCGAAATTTAAACAGAACAGATTTCACCCAAGCTAAGCTCCTGAAATTCCTCGAAGAAGATAGCAATTTTATTCATTCAATGTTTTTGGCTTATTGTTGAGTAAAACATATGTGTATTCATGTTATTACCCGCTTGCAAAAGTAAATTTTATATCAATCAAGGTTTGTAAAATACCCAAATCTATCCAGTCTATCTATCGATCTACACCTTTTTACTTTCAAATTAAAATAAGTTAAGTTCAAATGAAAATATGTAAAGTTCAAATTAAAATTTGAAAAGTTCAAATTAAAATAT